>OW388301.1:23305126-23388068 GCA_936450465.1 Gibbula magus | reverse complement strand
ACGAGTGGGTTAAACATGTTTTATTCATGATGAAATGTACTTAGGACAAGATATCTATCCGACAGGAGAAATTTTTACAAGATATCCTATCTGATTTAGTAAAATCTTTAAAGAACGTGTAAGAAATATTATAGTATTGTGAAGAATCTCTTTTTCAGGCCCATCTCACCCGACTACTGCAATGTGCTCCTTATCGGTCTCCCGAGTCTTCTGATACAAAGGCTTCAGAAGGTGCAGAATACTGCAGCCAGAGTAATTTACCAGTCAAAGAAATTTGACCACATAACTCCTGTGATTTATTCTCTTCACTGGCTTCCTGTTCACTTCAGGAATAAGTACAAAATTCTTCTCCTTGTGTTCAATAGTATCCATGGTCTAGCTCCACAATACCTCACTGATCTGTTCCAGCACTATACTCCTGCACGTTCCCTCCGATCAAGTGATCAGTGTCTGTTAACAACACATGAGACTAGGACAAAAGCATATGGTGATAGGTGTCTTGAAACTGCTGGCCCACATTTCTGGAACAATCTTCCATATCACCTCAGAATACAGCCAGGGTCGTGTTCAAGAGAGGTTTCAAAGTAATCGCTCAATTAGCGATTACTTTTAAACCTCTCTTGAACGCGATAGCTCAATGTAGCGCTACGTAGCAAGGCGAGCAAACTTCGAGGAATTTGCACTGTGTCGTTCAAGAGAGAAAGAGCGCTACTTCAGCGCTCAATGAGCAATTTAAGCGCTCGCTGTTATGGAACGGAGCCCTGATCTATCTGCTTTCAAATCAAATCTAAAGACATGTCTATTCTCTGAGGCCTTTGGACAGTATGTGATGAACTTACCATCTTAGACCCGAGCGCCTTTGAGCAGTCTACGGATATTGGCGCTATACAAGTATGATGATGATGATGATGATGATGATGAGCATTACAAAGTTTCAGAATGTGTTACAAAAGAAATGTCAGTGTTTAAATGATACAATGGCAACTGTTCAGTATTTGTTCAGTGTTTAATCAGAGAAATGGCATTTGAAACATATGAGGCACCCCCAAAAAAAAGAATTTGTTTCTGGTTTCCGCCAGCTTCAGGTTCAAACCCACGCCTCAGGTCTTTTTTTTAGGTTTTACAAAAGTAAGGAGCAGATAACTCTAATTTTGTAGCCTCAGAAACCATTGACCATAGAAAATGTCACTCGTTTTTGATGAGATGGGGTGTAAGGGTGAGATTATTGACTATTTGGAACAGTTACACATATTTAAGAGGGTTTGTGTTTTATTTATATAAATAATTGTATAAATTTTGTGTATTTATCTCTTTAAATAAAAAAAAATCGCATCATTTTTGTCTGCTGGAAAGAACCAGAAACATTTTATTTTTTAGGCCTTATCAAACAACCATGACCAACGTTACAGACATGCACTCCCATTGAAGTGCTGATGACGCTACAGATGTGCGTGGTTATTGTGCGCAAGTGAATCAACCGGAAGTAGCAGTCTTCGTTGTTGTTTTTTTTGTTTTTTGTTTTTGTTTTTGTTTATAAATTTCACTCGAATCACACTTTTTCATGATTTCAATGGGATGTCATATTAATTATTTTTCAGCATAACTTGGAAGCCATCATTAAGTACACCTTAAAAATTAGTTTTTACATCTATAGTAGGGTAGAACGGGATCAAATGTAACATTTTTACTTAATATAACTGGTTATAATTGGTTACTTTTGATTAGATCGTCAAGTAAACTGGTACTAAATGATACGTTGACGTATTGGCTTGAAATCGAAGTACTATTGGGGGTTCTATAAGCAGAAGTATAAAGTTATGACTAATTAAATCCAAGCACTGCAAGTGTTACAGTCGACCCCGATCAAGGGGCAATTGTAACAGGTAGATGTGTCATTTGTAACACAAATTGGCAAAATGGAAATTAAAAATATTTTCAAAATTAAATCAAAAGCTAGACTGTTGGGATAGATCATCTTCATATATTGAGTTTGAAATAAAATACAATTAAATATTCATCATCAAAAGCAATCACAATTTAATTTTATACGATTCCTATATTTTGGAGCTTAAATCAGTTTTAAAATTTCGCACCAAAATATTTACACAAAGGGCTGTTCTGTATTAAACTTTATTAAAATTGTACTAAAATGTTCGTCAAACTATTGACAAAACGAAAAAATATTATAAACAGACATCACCTTTGAGTGGCTATTCCATGATATGTAACAAATGGTTGGTTTTTGGAATTCAAAATTATTAAACATAAATTGGCTGGGTTCTCTCGCAATCTTTGCTCATATCAAGGTATTTAGCATATTTATATATTAAGAAAATTATAAACGCATATACCTCTCCTCTAATAGCTACAAATGGCGTTAAACAGCAACTCACCCACTTAAACCATACTATCTTTCCCAGCAAGGTGAAACTCAATGAAGATCTCTACCTTCGTCTTGTTATTTTAAAAAAAAATATTTGTGTGCAATGCTGGCGAATATGACTTATCTTATACATCCTTTTTATAATGATCTGGGCTCCGTTCCATAACAGCGAGCGCTTAAATTGCTCATTGATCGCTCAATGAATCGATCAAGTAGCGCTCGTTCTCTCTTGGGCGACACAGTGCAATTTCCTCGAAGTTTGCTCGCCTTGCTACGTAGCGCTACATTGAGCAATCGCGTTCAAGAGAGGTTTAAAATTAATCGCTAATTGAGCGATTACTTTGAAACCTCTCTTGAACACGACCCAGATTACCATTAGAGAGTTCCTTTAACAGATATGAAGTGACGCATAATAATATTCTTTATTCCTCCTTCGGGGAGAAGATACAATAACACGAACAGGCAGAAAATGTACATCTGAAAGAGAGGTATTTACAAAGGAGTATAAACAAGTTGCTATGTCACATAGCTTATAAATATCATGTTACATGAAAGAAATACTGAACAAAGTTTAACACATGACATGTGTATTTTGACATAACATGGCGGCACTTCCCTCTCACATAGCTTAGATTTATTGAAACATCTATGTACGTAAATGTATGATTAAAGTTATGAAAATAATGATATAAACGTTATCCTCTGCTTATGTTATTGTGAATATTCAAACCAACAATGATAAGACTTTTCAAAATTGATATCACAGTTTAGCTTCCTTTCATTACGACTTTGTTTACACTATTTGAGTAATAGTAACTTTAACTTTAAATAGGCTGTAGCGCGTTTTATAACGGAAATACAGAGATATCACAAAATGGACAACAATGCTACCAACTGCAAAGCAATTCTCCTGAGTCAACAAATAGAGTTCCAAAACGAATGATAATGATCCGGTTAAGAAAACGAATTCATTTCTAAATCCTCGAGTGATTTAAGCAGCAGTTTTGCTTTCATACGTAAGACAGATAGACGGGCAATGCAATTGGCTGGCTGTTTTACTCTGAAGGCTCTAACGTAAAAATATACTGCATAAACGTTTATTATGAATAGCAAATTTGAACATATAAAACATATTAAAAACGTGCTGCAGTATCTTTAAAGAAAAACATCATTTTCAAGGATGAGAAAAATAAGTTCAATTCCTTTAAAACAATCCTTTTTCAATCCATAACGAAAACATCAACACAGTACCTTTTATTTATACAATCAACTGATTTCAAAACTGAATAGATGAAAGTCAGATAGGCAAGGGGAAAAACTCAAGGGGTACAAATTGTCAGAGAAACGAACGAAACAGTAGTCTGGTTAGCAGGATGACAGGCAATGGATGACACAGTGATATAACCGACAAAATAATCATGAGTTAATATACACACAACACTATTAAGACTTTCAAACCAAAACAATAAAAAAAACAATAGTTTCTAAACAAAACGATAACTTCTAAACAAAGTTCATTTTGTAACTGAATGCAAAACATTGCTGGAAAACGTTGACCGTCGACATAATTACATTTGACTATTCAAATCTTAAAATCTAGATTTGGGAAGTTACGCCAAATCGAAAAACAAAAAGACACATTTCACATCTGATATTTGAACCTAAAACAGCAGTTAACAACGACTCAATGACCTCTTATTAGGACAGACGGCGAATCAACGCGACCACTTGCCCTCTGTCAGATAGAAGCAATGAAATAAGCCGATAAAAGGTGTATGAAATCACAAGGCGCTAGAGTTACGCCTACATCGCTCGTTATCTGCGTTCCTCTTAACACTAAATGACAGAATGTCAACTATGACAAATACCGTCGTGCCTTCAAGCCAAGTTGCCTTCCCGGCGTCCTTTGCGAGTCCCGCGAGAAGTCACGAGAGTCGAGTCAGCGGTTTAACTTGGTCCTGTCTTTTGTCAGTGTACGCTCTGCGGCCACCAGGGCTTCGCTATTAGTGGGAAATCAAGAGCATCGCTCAATCAAGAGTCCCGCTTGAGAAAAACCATGGAAATAGTGAGAGGCAAATTATGTCGCTAATGAGACCCTAAAAGACGCAAGTCTGATTTGCTTGGTAATGAAATACCGTTTGGACGTCCGCAGCGTTCAATCGGGGACTACGTTTACTCGCGTAATGATCAAGAGTGAAATTTGATTTGATTCCTACGCTGTAGAGATGAAGACTTAATTTGACGCGATTTCACTTAGAATCGCGTTGATCCGCTAGCCGTGTTCAACACCCACCGACTTCTGTTTCCGAACATAGAGGCGATTGTGTTAACTTTCCGGCCAGTTTTGATGCCTCCCCAATCTCTCTGAGGCTCTTTTCAATTAAATTCCACATTAGGCAATTTGTAGTCGGCAGATTTAGCCATTGCTATTCAGATCACACCTTCTTTCACACGCAGACCTAAGCGCAGACATGGCGACTCAATTAAGCCTCGAGAAATCGTTTACAATTTCGTTAGGTCTCTAAGACGCTCGCAGGAAATCGCTTTGGTTATCGGAGACTTGGCTTTGCAAACACAGCACTGACAAAATTAGGGATATGAGATTTCTATAGTTCGCCCAAACATCTTAGAACATCTTCGCGGACAAATCAGATCATTACCAAAGTATATTTGCACGTGCAGTGGAAGATGGCGTGAGTTCGAATTCACCGTGCGGAGTGATCAGCGTTATGCGTAGATATCATAAAGCGAGGCCATGATACCCAAAATGTCGTTTATCCGATTTTGACCTTTGATCTGGTGGGGCAAGTGAGAAAGTTGGAATGACTTTTGGACTAATGAGATTATCGTTCAAATATTTCACCCAATTACGACGGAGTTAGCACCGCTGCGATAGAGTCATTTGGGGGTTCGAGATTAACTTCCCGATTTGTACCAAATAAAACTGGTCTGCTTGAATCATTGATGTCACTTATCGTCTCCATGTCGCATTTTCACGTCGCCGGAAGTGACGTTTTTGACCCCGCTGTGAGACATCTTTCTACTTGAATGCCTTTGACAGTTCCTTGCTTTGTTTGGAATATTTCAAGATTTTGATGAATTCATTTTTTCACATTTTTCAAAAACATATTTAACAATGTATTATATCTTGTTTTTATTTCCTGAAATTTTATATTTAAGATATATGGCACTTCGGGATACATTCGTTGTTTTTTTTCAATATTGAAATTGCCAACCTCTTTTGGTTTGGAGAAATTGTAACAAGTCCTGCTTTTAAAAAAATATCCTTGGAATTAAATTTCAGAGTGTACAGATGACCTTTACGCGAATGTAAGACACCTTACAACATATTCTTCCTGTAAATCCAAACTCATCAGATATTGTTTTGCACGTCCATCCCCGTACTTACTAAAGACAAATCCAACCTGTACACAGCGTTTTAAACATTCTCTTGCACTTGGGCTATAGAATGTTCACTGATTCACGTTTGTCTCGGAGTATTTGATCTTTTCGTGATTTACGTTCGTGTCTCAGTTTATCTCAAGGGAACAGTAAGAGTCGGAAGAGTGTAAACAGTCCCTCTCTCCGGCTATAAATCGTTTCCGGTCGGAAACCAATCTCCATACAGTGATTTTACCTGTCCCTTCGGGTATATCAGTCGCCTGATGCAACGGAAAACAGCCCCGAGTCAACGCGAATAACAAATGATTTAAGTACAGCATAAATGCTTAGGGTGATTTATGCACAGCAAGTGTTACCTCGCTGAAAACATATTTATGGGAAATCAAATCTTTATTGAAGGTAAGCTAACTTTGCGGTACAGCTCCTTACAGCGTTTTTGTCTTCCCGTCTCTATGTGTGTCTCTCTCTCTATGTGTCTCCCCCTCTCTGTCTGTCCCTCGCTCTGTTTGTCTCTCCCTCTCTGTCTCTCTTTGTCTGTCTCTCTCTGTCTCACTCACCCCCCCCCTCTCTCTCTCTCTCTCTCTCTCTCTCTCTCTCTCTCTCTCTCTCTCTCTCACACACACAAATATTGTTTCACATCTCATGAATTATACAGCTATTGTCATTATCTTAATCAGTTTAATACACATACAGTATGAATGTGCATCATTCACATTTTCAGTATTTCCCAATCCTAGCAACTTCTAGCTGCTACGTGATTTTGAACAATCGTCACAACGGATACAATCAGACACACTTTCAACTATTCTCCTGACAGAAGACTAATTTTCATAAGTGATATCCTCGGGGGTTTTCAGTACTGATTTACTTAGAGTTTGAGACATGCGCCCTTAAACGCTTAGTCACAGTTTGCAATCAGTGTATATTTCACTCAAAACTCTTCTGGAAATCTGGTGAGAAAAATGTTTTTTTAAAACTGCCTATGTTACTGTAAAGATATTGTAATGTATCCATCAAATCATATTTGTCATGGAAACACAAATGATTGTTTCCGTGTATATGTTGCCATTTCTGATTGACTGAAATTGACTGTAAAGGTACAGTCTTAGTCGGCACCCAGCACGACGTCATAACATTATCCTAATGACGTCACGCAAGACCCAGATCAGGAGGGTGATGAGAAAGGTTATCGCGACTGTAGCCTGAGTTTCTATTTCGCTGAATAAATGAGTGTCTCACTTTAGTTATGTAATAAAACACTATAAACGTCCAATTAACAATATACAATTAACATTTTAAAATGAAGCCCTTTTTCTAAACATATATAAAAGGGAACATGTAACATGTAGTCTTGATATTCAAATAACAACAAAACTAAATAATACAACTTAATACTAATGATTATAAAAACTGAAAATAGCAACAAAGAAATAGCATCTTTAAAGGGAAGTAGCCCGTTTTTTCGCTCAAATAAGTCGATGAAATGTATTAGAAAAATAATGTCACCAAGAGTAAAACACCCCCCTCTCTTAAGAAAATTAAGTTAAAAATTGACTGTACATGGTTTGGTAAAGCCTCGGGAATCGTTTTTGTTGTTCGAAATAATAAAATGTGTTCACATTAAAATGGCCGCCGTGCAATTATTACTTTATACGCAACACAGTTATAACCACTACGGATAATTGGTTTCTGTAATAAGATGTTTTACGCTCTAAAGTAAATATAAATGACATAAACTATCATTATAAATGGTAAATTTGAACAAATAAAATTTGCAAAAAACGTGCTACAGCCCCTTTAGAGACACTGTAGCACTTATTTTCTTGTTTGTATACGTTCAAATTTGTCATTTATTATTACAATGTATGCAATTACTTAAGAGACTAAAACAGACCTTTACATGAGCCGAGTATCCGTTGTGGTAAAAAACGGTGTCACGTATAAATCGAAACCTGCTAGCGGTTATTTAAGTGTGAACACCTTTTAATAATTCAAGGAAATTGACCGGCGTTGCTTAACCGAACCATAACGCTTAGTTTTAGAACACTATTTATTGACTGGGAGGATTGTATTTTCAAATGGAAACTTTCTTTTCTATTTGTTATATATATTTTTATTTCCATTTGAAAACGTTCTACAACCCCTTTTAAATAATGCAAAAGTACATATAGTCACAAAGATATATCTGCGTCAAGGCTTCAATCTACAAAATCTATAATTCTTAAAGGTACATCCATTGTGTTGTTGGGGGTCACATATTGGAAACGTTATAAATGGTGTTACTTCATCGAGAAGTACCGAGTGTTGCCGAAAACTGCCATTTTGATGATAGTAGACTTAGCATATTGACGATATGAAGGTAAAAGTAGTGGTTTCTCACCGAAATCCGGACAATGCACAGCGTGTGGCGCGCGCCAATGAGTCAAACGTTATTTTGGAATCTTATTTATAACAGACAAAAATATAATTTTTAGTTGATAATGTTTAATAGGTCACATAACTACTATGCATGTAAATTGGACGTGCAGTTTCGGTTTCTGCACATGCATAATGATGTTACTCAATTTTGATTGGAAACTAGTAATTATGATATATTTGGCGATTGGGGATAAATATGCAAGCTGAGTGAATTTATTTGTATTGTAGACATCACATGTGGTGAGTTGGAACGTATAAAAGCCAAATAAAATTTTATGAAACACAATGGATGCACCTTTAAACAATACGAAAATACAATACATAGGTAACCAACAATTATTTCAAAACAAAGTAAATCAAATCAATAATCAAATTTAACAATCATTATGTATTTGCAAAATCCCCAAGTGTAATATTTGCTCAAACCAATCTTAAACCAAACATTCAAGGAACAGAAAGATTCATCTGTCTGTGAGTCACTTGTTTTCGAGGTGTTATTTAATGTTGGTCGGTCTTCATTCTTGCTCCGAGCAAGTGTGAGAAACCCTTTCTCACGGGATTCGTCTTCTTGATTCATAGTCCTCTTGCCTGCCTCATCACGAGAGGACGCCTTGGCTAATTTAGCCCTCAACGGCACCATCGGAATTACGAAGAAATTTAACACACCCTTCACCAAAGTTCAGATGTAATTCATAGATTTAGCGACGAGTGCAGTTTCGCCTTGGCGTTTTCTCGCATTCGACGCGAACCGGTGTGTTCTCTGTACCTCGAAACTGCCAGGACTCGCTTAGGTCGTCACCCTGCTCGGAGCTTGCAAGACTTCACACTGCTTTCGGTCATAGGTGTTTCCTAATTTCGGTAGTTTAAGTTTTGTAACGAGAAAAGCATAATTAACGAAGGAAAGCGACGGACGTGCGAACAAGCTCCGTACAGAGGAGACAGGGTTATTAAGGGGAATCACATGAAGTCGGGAGACGGCGTGAAATTCCCACGTTTGGACGTCTCTAATACTCCTCGCAACGCTCTCCCTGATGCTCGCTTCGTCGGGTTCGCTCGTCATATTCTATTACAGTAACATTGTACTTACGACTCTGTCTCTCTCCCAGGAGAAATCAGAAAAGAGTGATTGACTCGCATTTGAAGCTCGACATCCCGAGTCTCGCGAGAAAGCGGCGAGACCTGCCGAGAAAACGATCAGGAGTCATGCAAACTCCGTACAACACTCTTCTCCAAAGGCGGGATCACGCAATGTTGCATCGGTCGTGATAATGCAAAAATCTTTTTCAGATTTAGCTCATCGTGTTATTCTGTCTGGGTACATTAGAACCCGGCGAAAGATGAGATACCGCAAATTTAATCAGAACTAATGAACTAAAGGGTAATTTGCACGGACGGTTGAGGGACCTAGGGTTCGCACGCTATATCGCTACATGAAGTGTGTGGAGTTTAGGTAGAATCGACAGTGATACAGTAATAAAATGCGTGCGAAAGATTTAATTCGGGCCCGTCATGCATCAGATCTAAAATAATAACGCCGCTTTCCTGTTGATTGGTGTATTTTCATTGATAACTCTTCACCCAGCCATTTCAATCATGACATGAGTGGAATAACACAGATATTAAAGTGCATATTCTCGACGGCCTAAACGGAACGAAAATGATCGGATTTTTGGAACAATTATTATAGTGCCTGGAACACCGAATATATACTTCAACATCATTCTCCTGTATGTCAATCGGTTCAGCGACAATAGATAGGAGAGAGAGAGAGAGAGAGAGATAGAGAGCGAGATAGAGAGAGAGAGAGAGAGGAGAGAGAGAGAGTATATATGTACAAATGAATGTGTGGGTTAGAGGGAAATGAGGGAAGGAGAGAGGACGGGCTCAGAGAGGAAGAGAGTTATAATGTGAGAATGTGTGTCATTAAATACTTATAATAAGTATAAAAAAATGTTTTGGACATGATGAAGCATTTATGATATTAAAAACTGACATTTAAATAACCAGATTAAGTTCTACGAAAATTGAATGTAGTCAATGAAATATGTGTGCACAACGTGAACATACTTTTGAATCTTACATTACACACCAATGACATAAAACAAAACTTGAAATAAACTAATTTGCTTTTCAATTGTAATATCCTTTGCACAGCACCATTAATGATGGTTTATTTCAATTAGTTGCAAATCATCCACAAACTATGTTTATGAATCAATTTCTAAAATCTATTATCTAGTTCATAATTGTAGACGATCGCTGATCTCTTTTAATTAGCCACGTGCGGGTATTGACATTTTTATTCAGGTTCAATAATAATTTTTCAGTTATCATAATGGTAATTATGATTTCATAAAGCATCAAAGAGCGGTTCTTAAAGGTGCAAATAACTTTGAAACTATCTTTTAAATTCATCTTAATGTTTTTCAAAATATCAAAGTTCTCATCATTGTAAAAGTATTAACAAAAACAACCTCTTAAGTAAATTGATAAGAATTCGAATTAACTAATTAGTAAGAAAGATCAAAGGTTTGAAATTAAACAACCGAAGTGGTCGAAGATCGTCCATCAGAATGTTTATGCATCGGTATTTGATCTCGTAGTTCTCAATTATCATCTTATTATTTATTATCTTTAACAAATACGCCCTCCACTTCCTAAGGAACAACGCATGGATGATCTTAATCAAAAAACAAAATTGAACGTTTATAAAGATGACAACCGAGTGATAATACTGGCTGGTCTATTTAATGATCTGTCCCCATGAGAATGTGGAATGCTCAGCATAAATGTGTTAATGTTGGACATAATAGACATCCTTGTACTACCCCTCCATGACATCTCGCGTATCGGTTATGTTTGGTTAAAGCGATATCGTTTGATGACGCAGTGAACCGAAAACTTGGATTGGCAACTTAAAACGGAAATACATCCGGTACGATTGATGAAGAACACTCATTATTGGAAATTATCTCGCTAATGTAACGAAATTTGTGTTTGACGCGAAAAATGTAATTTTAAATTAAAAGAGGGAAAAGTAAATGATTGGTTATTATTTGATGTCTGGATAAGGACGATGTGTTAAGATGCTCTATAATATTTGAAATTTTGAATTTATTACTTTTCGACAAATGTTGTTTTAACTTAACGTTCCTGTCAGTATTTCGTTAAGTTTTCGTTAGCCTTTACTGTATCAATATATTCCCTCGACTAGATATAAAATTGTAAGTTATACATTTTTAAAAGGATTATCTTGTCATTTCAAAGATATTTATTTGTTTGATAAAAGTTGACGAAACTTTCTCGATTTCAAATTAAAATATTAATAAACTTTGATATCGTATACAAAGAAACATGTAAGATGATTTTGAAATTAAAGATAACATGAAAAGAACTGATCAAAGGCTCACGCCGGTAATACTCAAATCATATTTGGCAGCTTTCCAGTCCGTTTTGTGAAAAGAAGCCGCATTGTGAATAATTTGAACAGATTGCCTTTTGAATGTAACTTGGGAAATTTAGAGCTTCGTGTTTTATACACATGAGATTCAAACATTGATTCGAACCCTGTGGCTGAATATTAAGTTTCGTAAAAAATATATAAAAAATTCGTTCATCAAATTTCCTCATTTGCCGTCAAAATCACATTTGCCATTACGTATAGAGATCCAAGGTCAATGCAATTCTGGTCTCTTATTTCTTTGATTTGGAGTACTTAGAAATATTGGTATCAGATTTCCCAACATAACGTTGATTGGTTGACTGTGTGTGTACCGCAGGGAACATGTCTAGGTCCTATTTTATTAATTCTTTATTACGAAAATTTACGTGAAACATGATGCATCGGACTAATCATAATTTTTGCAAATTAGGATGATTGTAGAACAAGGATTGGGTGCACTGTGCTATTTTACAACTCCCTACGGATCATTCACTAGACATTGCGGTCAGGGTTCGAACCCGACCTCATTAGTAGACAACACTTTTATCGATGTAGTTGCCTCGAACTAAAAAGGGAATAGAGTTAAATGTATCCTATTTCAAACTAGATTTATCGACTCGTCTCTGCGTGGTTTCTAAGTGCTGTAATCAAATATATTTCAATTCTTTACCAGAACGTTTGTTTCAAACTTCGGTTTAATTTGCTAATTAAAAGATAGGCAATGTGTGCATTAGCATTCGAAGTAATTAGCATCCTTTTTAGTGAAATGAACAACCTCAATGTATCGTTTTGAGAGAGATTGATCAGCTGATATTCCCAAATGACTCTCCTCTTCAGATCTCGCAGTGCATTTTGCTTGACATGTGCCAGACACGAGCTGATTCGATATACAATCCTCTAATCGACATGTTATTCCGCAGTCTGTCGCATATCATTGTTACTTTCTACCCAAATTGATCCCCAAAATCCAAGTAAAACAAAATAAAATCATTTTAAAATCGTATTTGGTGAATGATTTAAAACAATGTCTGAGCTGATGAAATGTTTAATCTTGACACTCTTTTAACTTTTGATATGAATCTTTGATAAAACAAGTGTTTCTGATGTATCCCATTTGATTGGATTTGTTTTAAAATTTGAAAACATTTGAAAAATGAAAGCATGATGTTTCATCCAGATCTGTTAAAAAAGAAAAGAAATCTTGTCAGCTGATTAGAATTTCCAGCTTTCCCATATCAGAAACTAAAGTGCCCCCAACCAGTGATTCAATTTTAAACTAAATGGAATATATCATTACATGTTAAACTAAAGAATGGAATATATCATTTCATATTAATCTAAAGAACGGAGCATTTCGTTTAATGTTGAACTTACTTAAGGATGGAATATATCATTACATGTTAAACTAAAGAATGGAATATATCATTTCATATAGATCTCAAGAACGGAGCATTTCATTTCTTGTTGAACTTACTTAAGGATGGAATATATCATTACATGTTAAACTAAAGCATGGAATATATCATTTCATATAAAACTATAGAACGGAGCATATCATGTTATGTTGAACTAACTTAGAATGGAATATATCATTACATGTTAAACTAAAGAATGGAACATATCATTTCATATAATCTAAAGAACGGAGTATATCATTTCATGTTGAACTAACTTAAGAATGGAATATATCATTACATGCTAAACTAAAGAATGGAATATATCATTCTAAACTAAAGAATAAAATATATCATTTCATATAAAACTGAAGAACGGAGCATATCATTTCATGTTAAACTAAAAAATGGAACACATCATTACATGTTAAACTAAAGATTGGAATATATCATTTCATGTTAAACTAAAGAATGTAACTAATCATTTGATATTAAACTACAGGATGAACATATCATTTCATATAAATCTGAAGAATGAAATATATTATTTCATGTTAAACTAAAGGATGCATATGTAACAAATCATTTGATGTTAAACTAAGAATGAACATGTTAGTTCATGCTTAGCTAAAGAATGGACGTTATCAGTACATGTTAAACTAAAGAATTGAACACATCATTTCATGTTTAACTAAAGAATTGAACATATCATTTCATGTTTAACTAACGGAGCGTAACAATTCGTGTAAGACAAATATAATGTACATGTAGCATTTAGAGTTTACACATTTTTGGGAAAGGTATCATTTCAGACCAAAAGAGGGACATTACATAATCGTTGGAAGTGAGGTGAATCGATTTGGGGTATTGGGGCGGCTCCGATACTATTTCACTATTTATAATATCAAGGTGGCTAATAGGAATGCAAGGAGAAAGCCCGCAACGCCATCGTAGGATTGCGGTGAAACATGAGAGGAACTGGCTAACCAGCGATGATAACATCATGGAATTCATTGTTTGTTGCTCATACGTTACTGCACGGAGACAAGCTGCCGAGCAGAACAATATGTGAAAGTAAAATTTTAATACTATTTAACATGTCCATGCATCGTTTATAGTAATATTTATTTTTAGTCTTTAGTTATTTTCTATATTTTTATTAACTAAATACATACAATTTTTGAGAAATGTGGTTTTGGGGCATTTTGTTGTTCTAGAACTGTTATCATATTTGTTATTATATGCCGATGAGCTATGCTTGTTTTCATATTCTGTTATAAGTTTACAAAAGAGAATCGATGTATTAATGAGCTTATGAAGATTGATGGACGGTATCAAACTAAATATATCAACATGTTAAACTTAATTAAGTTTATATTTTTCACTGAGATCATTCTGACCTAAAGGTGTACACAACTTCGGTATGAAAGCAGGACTGTGTTCAAGAGAGGTTTTAAAGTAATCGCTCAATTAGCGATTACTTTTAAATCTCTCTTGAACGCAATTGCTCAATGTAGCGCTACGTAGCAAAGCGAGCGAACTTTGAGGTTTTGCACAGTGTCGTTCAGGAGAGAATGAGCGCTACTTGAGCGCTACTTGAGCGCTACATTGAGCAATCAATGAGTGATTATAAGCGCTCGCTCTTATGGAACGGAGCCCCGATAGAGCAATGGCAGCAGCTACAATGGTATTTGTCTGTTTTCCATATGTGGTTGTACGTTGGCTATATAACTTCTACTGAAATAAACGCATTGAATCATAAGAACGAAAAACAGCCGTGTTTATCAACTATAACCGGTTTGACAACCAGGTTCAATGTATACGTACTATGTTTATAATTCAACCTTTTAAAAACAAGGAATTATGTGTGATAGTAATTATTAAAAATAAAAAAAATAATTATGTTTTATAAACCTTACCGAGTTTTGGTTTATCCATTAAATTTCTTTAAGAAATATTTAGAAGTTTGTAAGATGAAGAATAGACAATTTATGGATTTACAATGGAGTATACACCGAATAAAGAAGTTGTTAATCCATAAACGTGTAAATTCTTCGCATGTAGGATTCATCCCAAACCTTGCTTGATATCCTTCAGCGACAAACTAATTTTGTTTCTTTTTTTTATTAAACTTTCTAAGAAACAGCTGTAACATCTTATGATTCAGAGCAATAAATTTGTATTAAAGTTCAATTCATTGACGTGTAGTGAAATTAGCGCTAAACATAAAACTTCAACATGTTGCGAAATTACATCCCAATTTTCTAATTTCATTTTTTCCAAAAATAACGACGAAGACATTTCCATGACAACTATAACAAAATCCTACTATTTCGTCTTTTCTTAAACGGCAGTGCTCTTTATTCGTTAACGGCTGTTTCTGGTTTCACAACAATAGATGAAACGGCCTCACAAAGCAATGATTGTGTTAAGATACTTTTTCCTCGACTTAATGTTTGGTACCTTTTCTGTAACACCGACACAAAGTCACTAAAGGTCACGTGACAGGTGGGTGAACATTTGTCTTCCTTTGTTGTTGCATTTTAACGCGTCAAGTCTATATACTATTGTTGCACTGCATTGATTCGATTGTAACACAGCTGTCTGCTGCAACCATTCTAATGCTTCCGGACTTTGATCAGTTCATTGAGCATTTATAACTTTTTATGGCAAATTAGCATCGATTTTCAATAGAAGATCGTGCTCGTTTAACGAAGAAGAAGAGGTGGGTAGAATTATGATGTTTCATAGAAATATGGATCAATCACGTCCTATCCACAATTAATAATAAGAACAAAACTTAAAGACATCCTTCAATGACCGAGTCATTCAAACGTTTGGTGGTGTTTAATGCTGAAATGATGAATGCGACATATACTTATTTTACCATTAATGCAATCATTATCGCTATCTACATTTGAACATATCTATAACCATAATGATCATTAACAAATTCAGGATAATTGTCATCAGTATCGTCATTATCATCACCAACCTCATTCTATCATTATTACAATTGTCATGACCGTCATCAACATAATTATCATCATCGTCGTCGTCATCTTTATCATTCCTAACATTGTGCAATCATTATTACAATTATTATGATTGTCTTCAACGTCACGATCATCATCATCATCATCATCATCACCACCACCACCATTATTACCATCATCATCATCACCCCAACCATCATCGCCATTACCATCATCATCATCATCATCACCACCACCATAATCACCATCACCATCATCATCATCATCATCGTCGTCGTCGCCGTCGTCATCTTTACCATTCCCAACATTGTGCAGTCATTACTATAATTATTATGATTGTTTTCAACAACGGTAGCGACACCAAAGACTTGTATATACTTGCTATCATTGTAATCTTGTCATCATTATTGAACGGAAAGGTCTTGCTTGTCATTATTACCGTAACGTGCGCGTCATTATCACACATACCATTGTCATATAAACATTCTATCATAACAATTACATCGACAATCTCGCCCAAGTGTCTTCTGATATCAAATATGTTAACACGACTTGATAAAAGTAATAAATATCAGAGGCTTGCCAAGGATATATTTACCTTATAAATGAGGGTTCCTATATTTGATAACAGAAGACACACGGGTGAAATTCTATTTATCATCCAAAATCATTGTTAAGTATCGTTCAATGAAAACTGTACATCTTTAATCTCATACCGCCATTAAACCTCCAGTGCAGTGATGTCATAGCATTGTGAAATAGTCGTATTTATGATGTCATGGCATTGCGTTATCATCAGCTTTTTGATGCCATAGCATTGTGGGTCATTATTTGATGATGTCAATACATTGTGATGTCATGTATCTAGTTATGGCAGTGCATTATGGTGTCATGTATCTTGTGTAGACAGAGCATTGTGCAAAATCTAGTAATCTCAAACACTATTTCATCACCATTATACAATAACAAATAGGTGTCGTCATTATTATCATCAGCAGCAACACCGACATCACCACCACCATCACCATCATCATCACGATAATCATTATATTCATCATCATTTTCGTTGTCGCCATTAACAAAATTGTCAACAAGTGTTTTTATCAACATCATCGTCGCAATTATGCATCACCGAAATACGCATCATCATAATCATTATCATCACCATTGTTAAAAATTGTCATCATATTAGTTACACAATGATTAATCAACATCAACGTCGCAATTTTGTCTCATCATCATCGTCGTTGTCGTCGTCCCAATGAATACACATATAGCCCAGAAGTGTCAATTTATAGTGTCTAAATACGAGAAGGTATAAGACAAGGACAGAAGCTTAGCCCTGATATGTTGCATATAATGGCACATAATGCTCCTATAAACGAAATATAAATCACCCGATTGATTAAAACTTCTATCACTTTACTGCACTGCACATAACGGCGTTTGTTTGGTGAAGCACTTGATAAATATTCTATTGTTGGCACACAAAGTTCGGGAATTAACACTGCCAACAGGTGTGGCACTGTGCCTCAATTAATGGCAATAAATACCTCGTTTGCAGCCACCACGTTCACTCCAGTATACAAGACAAGTTCAGGTCTTTGTAGAGTGCAACAGTTTGAAACACTTAACCGGATTCGAATGCAGCTATTAAAACCCGTCGGTCACGACGAAATACAAAGATATTTAGTGATTTGTTTGAAATTTCAAATTATATGAGTATTGAGCGGACACCTGATTGACATGGCTTCGACGTCTTGAAGCTTAACTAGTTCCACAAATGGTGCAGCCAACGATTTCTTCGGTAACAGCTCTTAAACTCTTTTCACAAACTTTTAAACAGTCGATGAAAATGTTTAAAGATGTGATTGTCTTCTTCTGTAATAGTCGTTAATAGCGCGAAAATTCCTTCCGCACTTTCCCGCCAAGTGACATACCACGCTCGCGACAAAGTGGGCGGGTTTCACATGCTGCACGGGCTGCGCGTGCCAGATTGGTTTGTTTTGAAAAAATGGCGGACGTAAAAGAAAACAATGTGAAATGCACACCAGTTTACTGTCACTCGGAATGCGCAGTGAAGCATACTTTATAACTAGGCTGCTTTATTATTGAAATCAAAGTTTGGATACGAATGGCTAAAGTTTCCCCCTTCAAGAATGACCAGATGGACAACGGAGATAGAAAACTGACCTAGGGTCACTTATTATTGTGTCCTTGATAGTCCCTCCTCTTAAGCTAATACTCACGTGTGCATAATTAATGTCAATGATAAAGTCAAACACTTGAAATTCATAAGATGACATTCTAAGGAAAATGAAACGACAGCTTTTTAATATGACTCGATATATGATATTACGATATTAAATCTTTTTGATATTTGAAAGAATGAATTGAATTTGAATAGAAAGAAACCAGATTGCTACAGACGGTTAGTAAATCATACGGTGATTTCTTAAACACACTATCTAAAGAATCGCTATATTATAAAATGCGTTATTTGTGAATTACTTAAAAAGTATTAACATTCAATAAAAAAATTATTTAGCAAATATTTAAAAAGTAAAACATTTCAATCAAAATTATAACCGAGATATCAACGTTAAAATAGATGTTTTTATTTGAGATTTGTAATGCTTCTAACAAAAATACCAAATGAAAAAGATGATACATATATATCTATCATGATTATTATCAACGGTAATGAAAGCATCATCCTATTATCCTGGCCCCTTGCGTCCAAAACCAGTCATATATATCATATATATTCACATGCATATATCACTTTTATGGGCAATTTCTGACAATTTGCGGCGAATCAAATGGAATGAAATAGGCAAAAAAAGGCATTATTACATTATCTTTCACTTGGGTAATATAGATTAATCACACTTGTTTCGTGAACGTAATATGCCACACTCGCTCGGATAACAATCTCATTTACCTTCAAAACAAAAGGAACAGGTCCGTTTTCCCTAACCTTGATATATAGACTACTCGTCTACGTGTCCCTTTAACGCTATTTGCAAGCCAAACAAGCCTCTTTATTTCAAAACGTCACCGATGAACAACATTGCTTGCTTGGTGGAAACACTCCGTTGGTAAATTATGGATATTTTCCCTTAATAAGTCATATAGAACTAGTTATCCTTGTTTAACAATCGTTACAATGTTTTCAAAATGTATGGTTTACAGTACACGTCAAACTCGTATAAAAATGTAGATGTTTTCGGGTGCAGTTACATGAAGCTACATGTATGTATAATCTCTCTGAAAAACGACTCTCAACAACCCCATGTCAGAGGTTATGCGGAAATGAAATCAAAATCACCAAGTTTTTATCATATTCGCCACTTCTAAAGCTGTTGTACACAATTTACATTCTATCCATCCTGAATTAAAAACAATATTAGATTTTCCTGGAAATAACATGGACAAGTTATACATAAGCAAACCGGCTGTTAAAAAAAATATAAAATCATAATAAAACGCCAATAAGTAACACCTTTTGACATTTTGGATAAAGGGGTCAATGTTCCCGAAATAAATAGATTAGTAAGGGCAGATGACATTGTCCTGCCACAGACCAGTCACATTATTTGTTGAAAGGCTAGCCGAAAGACCCTCCCAAGCAAAAAAATCTGGTCAGCGAATGGTCATGATAATGATAATAATGATGCCTGGTCGACCGTTGCATATGTCCGTCCGCTTGAGTGAATCCGACAACATATGGGAAGCTTGCGGCCAAAGGTCATACAGAGAAAAATTTGCGATGCCAAAAGAATGTGAATAATAAATGCGATTATTTCTTGATCTTCCTATCTGTGCTTTAGGATTCGAATGCAGCGTTGTAAGTGGTAAATATTTAATGTCTTTCAATTGAGGTCAGTCAACAGGTTAGTCACATCATTTGAAAACATACTATTATCATGTGTCGAACAATGAAAATGTGCTGAAGAGTTATACATGTATGGCCTAGTTTTCTCATGGAGTTCGACGAAGTATCGACGATATCGTCCTGTATTCGTTACGTATATTTATTTGAATAGTGAATTAGTTCAACAGACATTGAGAATATCACACAAAATGAAATTTGAAAATTAAATTTAATTTATTGTCTTCAAATATGTCCCAAATGTGTGATAGTTCATGAAATGATGTATCTGGTGAATACTACTACTACTACTACTACTACTACTACTACTACTGCTGCTGCTGCTGCTGCTGCTGCTACTGCTACTGCTACTGCTGCTACTGCTGCTACTACTACTACTACTACTACTACTACTACTACTACTACTGCTACAACTACTATTACTACTGCTGCTGCTGCTACTACTACAACTACTACTACTGCTGCTGCTGCTACTGCTACTACTACTACTACTGCTGCTGCTACAACTATCACTGCTTCTGCTATTATTACTACTACTATCACTACTTCTGCTACTACTACTACTGTTGCTACTGCTACTACTACTACTATTACTACTACTGCTGCTACTGCTACTACTACTACAACTACTGCTGCTGCTGCTACAACTATCACTACTTCTGCTATTATTACTACTACTATCACTACTTCTGCTATTATTACTACTACTATCACTACTTCTGCTACTACTACTACTGCTACTACTACTATCACTACTTCTGCTACTACTACTACTATTACTACTACTGCTGCTACTGCTACTACTACTATCACTACGACTACTACTGCTACTACTACTATCAATACTACTACTATCACTACTACTACTACATGTACTAAAATAACAGGTACAATAGATTCACCCATTGTTAAAAGACCCCACAAAAGTTGATGGCGGAGTTGATGATATTTGATATAAGCACAGTCTTGTCACAATCAGATGTTATAAAATATCTTTCGAAATGTGTATTGCAAATTATTGAAATTGACACGTACATGCAGCGAGATAGAAAAATTCTCATATAAAATGTATGTGTTTTGAAATGTTATGTTGTAGATGCATGTGTCTGATGCCTACAAACGATTTATGGTTGAAAGAGTCCTGACTCTTGATAAAGTTATGAATAATATTTAACAGACTCTTGATAAAATATTGCCTTCTTATTTTAAGACTCCAAATGCAATATTGACTTGTTGTTTCAAAGAAACTTGATAAAATATTTACTAGTAATTTTTAGACTTATTAGAATTAGTTCACAATCTTCCACAATAATTAAATAATAAGTTCACAGAGTCTTCCAAAATATTAAATAATTATTTCACAGATTTTTCCAAAAATATTGACAACTTATTGCACAGAGTCTTCCAAAATTATTGACGAATTATTTCACAGAGTCTTCCTAAGTTATTGACGAATTATTTCACAGACTATATATTTTTAATTAACTATCTTAAACTCAAGATAAAGTATTGCATAACGACCACAGCCCGTACACAGGACTAGGAGATCAGTGCATGTTATAAATATATTATAAGATTACAGGCGAGATGACCCTGTGTCGCGTCTTTAAAAGCTAAATGGCAAAGGTGAACATGTTTGTTTCCACTTCTCAAATTCAGCACCTGTTTACCTGAATAATTGATCAGGTACGTGTCAATAATAAACGTAACTACAGTACCCCCTTTTTACATCAGAGGGGGAAGTTTAAAAAGCATGTACGTTGAAATCTAAAAAAAAAATTGAACTTTTGGCAGCGTTCGGATGATTTATATCATAGTCAATATAATTCGTAACCCCGAGATTAATTTCATTTATGAAAAATCTAATGTGAGGGGCGTTAAATTAATAACCAATGGAAACGACAAAGTGTATCGATGAATAATAAAAACGTTTACATCGTGAACTGAAAAAGAAGACATTTAAAGATACCCTTTTCGGATAAATTTCGTGCTAAATTACATTTACATCACCTAAGACTATTAAAAACGTTTATTATGACACAGATATTCGCTATATTAAAAACACTGCCTGAGTTTATCGAAGCTAAATATGTTAGAATAAATGTTGCATTTCTTTTGTCAAATAAATATACAAAATTTAAACGAATGGTAAATTATAGTGTACAGCTGCATACAGAAAGTTTGTTCACCTCCTGGGCCCCGTTCAATAACAGCGAGCGCTTATAATCGCTCATTGATTGCTCAATGTAGCGCTCAAGTAGCGCTCATTCTCTCCTGAACGACACGGTGCAAAACCTCAAAGTTCGCTCGCTTTGCTACGTAGCGCTACATGTAGCAATCGCGTTCAAGAGAGGTTTAAAAGTAATCGCTAATTGAGGGATTACTTTGAAACCTCTCTTGAACTCGGCCCAGGTGTATTTCCAGATCAAATATCTTGTAATTTGGCATGTCTTTAAAGCATCGTATCAAAGCGAGTACCAAACCGATCATTTTTAATTGTTGCGTATAAGAAGAAAGCTGGGATCAGTATGGCTGACAGGGGCCATTTGATTTCTCAAAACTACAGTTTTTATTTTCTTCTGTGAAAGTGATGAACTTGGTCAAACATACATCATATATTTCTTCTTATACTCATTCAATGTATTTGTGATCAACTGGTTCTCATTTAGTCGATATTATTTTATTCGAAAATTAATGAAACTTAAATTTTCAAAATTTGATCCCTTCTGTCTATTTCATTATGACAAATTTCATTGACGATCTCAGGATACGTTGAGGAATGATTATTCTATTTATTGATATATGATGATTCATTGTCATTGTATGTGGTGCAATGTTATAGACTTTACACTGAACGTCATTTTTCTTAAACATGTACATAGTTGATGCATCATTAACATGACAATTCCAGCCAAGACTCACAGATTTCACTGTAAAGAACACACACTAAAGTGACGCAGGCTTTTACTCTGCTGTAATGCAGGTTGTTTTTATCACAACGACAAATACACCCAAGGGCAAAAGAAACGACACCATACACAATATAATATATTTCAGTCCACGAGCGACGACTACGACATAGTTACATCATGTTTTCAGTCAACTAAACTAACGAAAACATCATCTGTTCTTATTCGTGATAAAGACACGTTTTAAGAAATCGTCGTTTTGGAACCTCCTTAAATAGACGACACAAGACAGTCAAACGGGGCTTTTTTGCTTGTTTTATAACGCCCCACAGTAATGATGCGTCAACGAATCTAAGTCAAAGAAGGTACATTATGCCGACATCATCCTATACTAACATACTGTCCATATTTCATAAACTTGCACCTTAAATACCAAACATTACGTCCAGAAAACCCCATTTGAATAGAAATCCAGAACCCCCTTTGTGTTTGAACAGATATAATATTAAGTATCATACTCTCGTGAAGGAATTTGTTTTACATCTTTACGACATATGTTCTCATCACATGCAGAAATCTGTTGTGTGTGACTTTGTTCAACCTTTGATATCGTTTCTTTTGTCCCTCAGTGTAATAGCGATGTTGTTTTCAAAGCATATTCACAGCAACAGTTTCTCATTGAGGTGCAGTAAGGTGATTGGATATTTTAACACCGCGTTCACTTACATCATGGCTGCTGGTATTATTGCAGGGTGAAGGCACGCAACATCAGTGTGATTATGCATTGCGTTGAAACCTGCGAACATCGGCTCGAACTAGCAAACCGTAATCTATATTCAGTGTAACATGGCATTCAAATAGATTCATGATCAGTGGAATCTGGGCCCAGTTCAGCCCTGCTTAATTGGTTAGATTGGATTAACTCTTTGGTCATCCTCGGTTACCCATGGTTTTATATATGCTTCGTTACTCTCCACTATATCATGTGATATAGTGGAGAGTAACGGAGCATATATAAAACCATGGGTAACCGAGGATGCTCTTTGGTTGGCATTCCGAAAATATGTTCCCAAACGTATGGCTGGCAAGAAGAAACCCTCAACCTTACTGCATGGAGAACACTTCTATACAGCGGAAATAGTTCCCGGGACCCTGACGGGAAGCGAACCTTGAACTGAAGCCGTACGCGCTAACCACTGCGCTTTCCCGCCCTTTTCTCATATATGTTGCAAAAACAGCTCGCTTGTGTAATTGTGATTTCGCAGCGGTTTGAACATGGTGATTGTGATATATTCAATTCTTGATAAATTGAATATCTCGTGCCGTCATATGGGCTTGATTAATGTGCACATTTTACATATTAATGGCGGAAGACAATTTAAGCACGCGCAGTTATAATCAAGTATTAAAGGTGCATCCATTGTGTTTTATAAAATTGTATTAGGCTTTAATATGTTCTGACTCACCATATGTGCTGTTTGCAGTGCAAATAAATTCATTCGGCTTGCATATTCATCCCGTATCACATAATATATCATAATTACTAGTTTCTAATTAAAATAGAGTAACATAATTATGCATGTGTAGAAACCGAAACTACACATCCCATTTACATGCACAGTAGTTATATGACTTATTAAACATGATCAACCCAAATTTATCAATTTGTCTGTTAAAAATAAGATTCCAAAATTACGTTTGACTCATTGGCGCGCGCCACACGTGGTACATTGTCCGGTTTTCGATCAGAAATCGCTACTTTTACCTTCATATCGTCAATATAATAAGGCGACTAAGATCAAAATGGCAATTTTCGGAAACAGTCAGTACTTCCCGATAACATAACACAATTTATAACGTCTAGCATATGTGACCCCAAACAACACAATGGATGTACCTTTAAAAACATGTACCCTGACAAGAGTCCAAAAGTGCTGGAAATTCGTGCTGCACGTGCAGCTGGATGAAATATACAAGGCAAGCACAATACCCTGTCAGTTAAACCCCACCACGCTTCCTCGGATGTACATACGATGTTTCCTGTAAAAGAAACCCAAACGATTATGGCGTAATAATAACAAATACAAATACTAATTTGGTCGAAAATTACAAAATAAACTAATTTGAAACCGCAATTTTAAACAAACATTGATACAAACATGAAAAGCGTACTAAGCGACGATTAATAAAATTGCCGAATAGAGGTGCAGTCAAATAGAATGAAACGATACCGATAATGCCCATTCACAAAAATCCTTACAATTATATTTTGCGGACAACCCCAGTTTATGAATAAACTCAACATTCATTCACTAAATACCCTTTATACTCGCATACTCAAAGACAGAATGAAAGTCGTTATGGGGAAAGAAACTATCGCTTTGGCCAAAACCGACTCGTAAGTTTCATGTCGAAAGGCGTTATTTCACAAAAGCATACTAATAAAAGACATTTTCGCGAAAGAATAATTTTGGGTTTCCATAATTCATGAATGAATTGCGTTTTTGACAAAATGAACGAACAAACATTTTCATTCATTACTTTAGATGACGTCACTGGATTTCCCCAAATTTGGTTTTCGAGAAAACTTGTAGATAAGGACTTTCATTCTGTCTTTGAGAATGCGCGTATAATTGTATTAAGCCCCATTCTTTAATCTAATTTCATTTGTCATTATTTTCATATCGATATCGTTTCTCAGTTGCAGATGTTTAATTGTTAAGATGTTTAAAGTCATATGAATCAACAACTTTAGACTGGATAGTGCAGATGTTTATATGTTACAAGATTTTATTTTGAAAAACAACGTCTTTATACGACCAGACGCGAATGTTCATTATATGTATTGTTATATCCATTAAAGAGTGAGATGGAAATTGAAAATTTGGTTCATTTAAATAAAAATATAGTTATGTTCTCACTTTTATGATATATGAAAATAGTATTACAAAGTTGTATGAATATGTTCTTTACAAATGAGTGCACATATAATGAACAACGATACAAATTGTAAACCACAGAAAGGACAGTGGTCAAATAGATCTAGAGATAATATTTCTCGACAATTTAAAGGCCCTGTAGCACGCTTTTTGCATGTTACTTGTTTCAAATCTTTATTATTAAAGTTTATGCAATATAATGTTACGTTAGAGAGAAAAGGAACTCATTACACGACCCGATACGGTGCATCTATAGGAAACGGTTACCCGCATTCGTAGAAAAATGGTACGACTTAGAAAGCGAAAATGTTGTGGAACTTTATACATAACATTCTATTGTAACACGTTTTTTAATATGAAATATTTTGTATCTTCTATCTACAGTTAATAAAGATATGAGAGTAGGGATGGGTAGGGTAGCACAGTGGATATTGTGGTCACCTTAATTAATTAATTAACATGTCCCACGTTCGAATCTCGCCGGAGTCTCTGGAACGTTATTTGTTACAGATAATTTGTTTTCTTCCTGATCCATCAGAGCATTTTATCCGCATGGCTCCAACAGTCCCTGATTGTGTAACCACATTTTGCCTAGTATCTCCGAAGGTTGGTTACCCAACGCTAAATATAGCATGAACATGTATGGAGTTAGCCAATAAATGTCGTGATATCAATTTTAATTTTCGTTCATCTGTCCTCTCCCATGCCAATATTAAAGTCTTTATTTTATGGCTGATTATTTATGGCGCAATGTTGTTAGTTAATCGGAGATTGTTGGAGCGATGCGGGTATATATACCCTGTTGGAGTTGGGTGCCTGTTTACATGCAGATATGTGTAATTGTATGTATAAAAAACTGGCATTACCAAATATCATCAACAAGGCTTCTGTGCCACTATTCGAGGATAAAGTTTCTTTCTTCCTGAACTACTTTTTTAAAACTGAACTACATGATGTAACATTAAGAAGAGTTTTTTTTTGTAATGAACGAATTACACAATCTTAGAAAGAAAATAACGAAAATAAAAGTTTGTCATTATTGTAATGAAGGCTATGTAGAAAACGAATTTCATGTTCTTCTCACCTGTGGTTATTATGAATTTTTAAGAAACAGATATTTTCCACTGTGCAAAAAGATGAACAATTAATGATAAATATACTAAACTTTAGAAATCCAAATATCATATTATCTGTGTCAATTCTATTAATAAATAGAAGTAAATGAATGTATAACATTTTCACGTGATTGTACCATGCCAAGAAACAAAACTGTATTATCGGTCACATGACCTAAATTAGAAATAAAGCTTCTGTATATCTGTAATTAATTTCAGTAATATTAACAGTTTGCGAACTCGGTGGTAGGTTTCATTCCTCCTGTAATGCTAACCCCGTTTATCCGCACAATTTTATCACAGAAATGCATGATGGAGATTTGAAATACTACCGTGCGGATGGCGGGGTCCCGGATATGCGGGGTTCGGTTAAACGAGGTATCACTGTATATGTAAATACTCTCGAAATTCATCCCACATTTCTTAATCATAATAAGCTTCAATTTGAAGTTAATTGATGCGTATAACTAATTAATTTAAATAAAAGGTATTTGTCATCATCAATGTCATTTTAAAGGGGCAGTAGCACGTTTTTTCGCTCAAATAAGTCGATGAAATGTATTTGAAAAATAAGTTCATGAATAGTAAAACACACTTCTCTCTTCGGAAAATGAACTTAAAAATTAGTGTACATGGATCAGTAAAGTCATGGGAATCGTTTTTTTTGTAATTCGAAATAATAAAATGTGTTCACAATAAAATGGCCGCCATTCAATTTTTGCTTTATACGCAACACCATTATTACCACTACGGATAATTGGTGTGTGTAATAAGATGTTTTACCCTCTAAAGTAGGTTTATATGACACAAACTATCATTATAAATGAGAATTTGAAGAAATATTTTTTTTTCAAAATACGTGCTACTGCCCCCTTAAAACTGAATGCACCAGAGTATGACTTCACTCTTGAAAGGTCTGATTTAATAAATTTAAACGTAGGTACGATGTTATTTGAATTGCAAACCTTGATGTTTGAAACTTATATTAAGAGCATTACAACTGTGACAAAAGGAAAATCATTATGGATTTCCGACGTGTAAATTCAACCATTATGCGTCGCTTGCAGGTGTCACACGTTTACAGAAGAAATTTAAATTTAATTGCTCCATTAACATTGATTTCAACATCCGGCCCCAAGTGCAAAATCAATAAGAGAAATGACTTAAGCTTGAATTTTTAAAGAATTCATAGGGTGTAGTCGACAAACGTGTGGATACGATGAATTTTTTTTTATAAATATGTTTGTATTAGATCATGTGTCAATAATGGAAGTAGATTTATGAAGCGTATATCAATGTTGATATATAGTGGAAGTTGACGGTCATTTTTATCATACTTTTAATATAGATCTTGGCTATCGTACTGGAAAAAAACTTTTCCCAATTGATATTGATTATTGATGAACTTGAAACGATAATTCCTAGTCTATTCTTTTCGATGCTCAAATATAAAAAACTTCATTATAGTGATCAGCCATTTTGGGATTTGCATTTCTTACTGTGTGTATTAGCATAAAACCATATCGGGTGTTTACCTTCAACAATATCATTATATGTAAGAAGTGTGGTATTCTGGTATATGGAAGTGTGGTATTCCGGTATGTGAGGAATGTGGTATTCTGGTATATATGGGGAGTGTGGTATTCTGGTATATGTGGAGTGTGATATTCTGGTATATATGGGGAGTGTGGTATTATGGTATATGCTGAGCGGGGAATTCTGGTATATGTCGTGAGTGTGGTAATCTGGTATATGTGGAATGTGGTATTCTGGTATATATGGGGAGTGTGGTATTCTGGTATATGCTGAGTGTGGTATTATGGTATACATGTATGTGGAGTGTGGTATTCAGGTATATGTGAGTATGATTTTCCGGTATATGTGGAATGTGGTATTCTGGCATATATGGAGAGTGTGGTATTCTGGCTATATGTCGGGAGTTTGGTATTCTTGGGAGTTGGGAATTCTCTTACATGTGGAGTGTGGTATTCTGGTATTTGGTGGGTGTGAAATTCCGGTGTATGTGGGATAAGGTATTCTGGTGTATATACAGGGTGTTGGATTCTGTTAAATGTCGGGTATGGTATTCTGGTGTATATACAGGGTGTTGGATTCCGTTATATGTCGGGTATGGTATTCTGGTATATACAGGGTGTTGGATTCCGTTACATGTCGGGTATGGTATTCTGGTATATACAGAGTGTGCTATTCCGGTAGATGTCGGATGTGTGATATTCTGGTATATACGGAGTGTGGGATTCCGGTACATGTCGGGAGTGGTATTTCGGTATATGTGGGGAGTGGTATTCCGGTATATGCTAACTTTGTTAGCATGCCTTCATAGATTGTCATATAACCGCCTTAGATAGCATTGGTATGCATGTTGAGCAGCAACAATACATTTTTTTTTGTTATGACTTCTGATTAAACCAAAATGTTGGTGATATGGACTATTTATTAATGTTTTTCGAATGAAACTAATTATGTTTAATCAGGGCGACCGAGTCCGAATAAAAGCACACCTTATAGATGTTAAAGGACATTTATAATTTTACTAAACGTCTTACTCAGATGCAAAGAGTTAAGGTGTAGTTGATGTTGTAGATTCGTGACATTGTAAATGAAGGAAGAAAACTGTCAGAGTTTTTAACTGCATTTACAATAGTGGAAAGGGCAGGTAACTAACACTAACTATATATATATATATATATGTTTATTGAAAAATTCGTCATAAACGGTAAGCGTGATATGAAAATACGTACGTTTAACTTAATTTATATGAACAGTAAAATATATTGAAACGTTATTTTTTAACAATAAAGAAGTTGTTATCCAGAAATATTATATAAAAGTAATATTCCAATGCAAAATGAACTTTCATAATTTCATAGTTTCCGGTAAGTTTCAGCACATTTACCAATGAAGCGATTCTCTTCCCTTAAAGGTTCTTCCATTTTATCATCTCTCATCACAGCGGTTATTCCACTCAGTTTTTCAATTTTCACCTTCTCTCCACAGTTGTTACTCTTTTCAATTCTTCAAACATAACCTCTGTTGCATTTGAGGCACTTTCACTGCTAGAAAAATAGAATCCTGACCTGTTGCACCTAAAGGTAGTTGTACAACCGGCTGTTTCAAACGATCTGATCCCATAACGCTTGAAATGACTAGAGTTACTTCATCTTTGCGATGCGCACATATTGTTAACATGACAGAAGTAGGTCACAGATGTAAAACGATGTCTGATTGGACAAAAATAAGGCGGTTACCAGCGTTGCACACTTTCATCGCCAGGGAATTTTGCGAAAATCTGAAAATTGACTATATGCAACAGAGGTTAGGATGGAAGAACTGAGTGGAGTGGATATAACGGTCAGTCTGTAGTGTCCATTCATACTTGAGGTAATGACCATGTGCATTGGACCCTGAACTGTGTTGTTTTAGTCTGTAGAAGTGTTGGCATGTAGAAGTTTTTGGAGGTTACCGTATTGTCAATTGTCCATCGTTTTATTCTTTAGAAGTGTGTTATTCACGAGAACGCAAACAACCTCATCGCATAGAGCTGTTGAAGAGCTAGGATGATACTTCTATACTGTATGTTATTAATCGATTTGTAATTAAACCGTCAAACTAAATAACTTTATTCACGCCAAATGTATTTTGATATCATATTTTATCCAGGCGTGTTCTGGTAGCTAAATTCAGTGACTGCGAACTTGGGTAATGTCAAGGCTCTTATAATTATTAAAGTCATCTTTGTTACCTATCATTTCGTTATTCCTATAAAAAGAGTAAAAAATGAACATACACTCAACCGCAAAAGAAACGTCACCTGATTTGAAACAGTGAAAAAGTTAAATACTGGGCCGTGTTCAAGATAGGTTTCAAAGTAATCGCTCAATTAGCGATTACTTTTAAACCTCTCTTGAACGCGATTGCTCAATGTGGCGCTACGTAGCAAGGCGAGCAAACTTCGAGGAATTTGCACTGTGTCGTTCAAGATAGAAGAAGCGCTCATTGAGCGCTACATTGAGCGATCAATGAGCGCTACGAAGCGCTTCATTTTGTTGAACCGCCGGCTGGTGTATTTGTTGTAATCGGCTGTTAAAAATATGGTGTATCTTTGTTTCAGTCGTCCTTATCACTTGTGAATTGATTATCTTGTACTTTGTGTGGTGACGTTTCTTTTGTGGTTGAGTGTAAAGACATTTACACAAATTACAGAATTGGAAGCTTGGTGTATTGCGCAAATCTTCTTTTCTTGGCCATATTGTTGACTATTCGAGACCGTTGTAAGGAATAAGCAAACACACATATATTTTCATGATATTTATTTACATGCAATAATTGCATTTTGCGTTATGTACAAAATGTTCAATAACAATGGAATGAAAACAATAATAAACATTTGAGATATGTATCTCAAAACAGAGATCAAGTACGCATTGTAACCATCAAATGTAAACAGGATTTTATCATTTGAGCAGTACATACTATTTGAGCAAATTGTCAACGGATCATCCTTTCACTCAAACAATAATCCTGTTCTACACTGGGCATAAATAGTTTTCGAAGTTGAGAAACGATTTTTAAAAGTCTACATCTTCTACGGCATCAAATATGGCACAGTTCAATCTAATAGCTCTAAAAGATTCAATTTGAAAGCCAAACAAATTGAAATTTAAAAAGTTCGTCTACGCATGCGCAGAATGCGATTCCATTACGTCGACCAATCGCTGAGGCTGGGAGAGAATAAGGGGAGAAGTTCTCTGCCCGTGGAAGGGAGATAACTGAGGTGAGGACCGTGGTGATGTACTTCCGGTTGGCGAAGCACGATGTGATGAATTGTGGGAAAGGGGGGAGATGTCGAGCATCGACTGTTGTAGACATTTTGGAGGCGTGGTCTTTCCAACAGGACTGACTTCCGGTGACGTCATTGGGGCAGCATCACGTGGCGTCACCTGGTGGTCGATGCTGGTACTAGATTCGTCCATCTTGTCAATTTCTCCGTGCTGGGTTTCGTTGTGACGTCGCAAGTCAACTTTACGCTGGAAAGCGCGGCCACATTTTTCGCATCCGAATGGTCGAAAGCCAGTGTGTTTTCGGCAATGGGTGATAAGATTTGATGACTGGCTGAAGGCTTTCCCACAGTGGCTACACTTGTAAGGTTTTTCTCCTGTAAAAACGAAAAAGAAATGTTCAATAATCATTCGATATTGTTTTTAAAATTCACGTAAATATGATGGAAAAAACATAATGTTGGATTTGAATATTAAATGCAATGGTGCCGTTTGATTATTTGATTTTAAAGTGACATTTTTTTATTCCTCCATATGTTATGATTTATTAATCAGAATCCATAACACTGCGATAGTTTTCAATTATTTGTTTTCTATTCCATTTAACAGGAAACTATTTATTATTCTTGAAATGATTGAACAAACTTTTCACATATAAATGATTAAATTCATCATGCGCAGATGTTCATTTCAAAGGGACGTAACTCTAACCATATCCGATTTCAATTAAATATTAAACGTATTTGCATAATATTTTATCTTCTATTGTGTTAGGTGAACTGTGTTAACACATTCATTGAAATTATCCCATCCATTTTATTCGCATGAACTCGTGTTTGATACGGTCAAAGAAAAGAAAATAATTATATAGTTTTAATCATAGATTTACATCGAAATAATGAAGAAATACAAAATGAATTTTGAAAATATGAATTTAGAACTTATTCGAATATTTGCGAAACCAAAGGTAATAAACAATTAATCCTAAAATGTATAAAAAGTCAGTTAACTGAAAAATCACTAAAAATCATGGCAGTTATTTCCAAAATCTCTCTCCAAGGGAACATATTAAACGTGAGCTGTAAATACACCAATAACTAGTCTCAGAGGCCTCGGAAATATCTAAGTGCCTATTAAGAAACAAAGTGGAAAAGTATTTCTATAAACAGGAGAAGAGGGGGTGGTAATTCGGCCTCGTCAAAACAATTCTCGCGAGACCACAGCGAGATCGCGCGAGAGAGCAAATTCCTTTCACCGATGTTATATTTGTGTTTCGCGATCACAAATGTCACAATTAAATTTCAGTCATAATCTCCCTGCCTATAATTATGCCAAAGTTAATACGAAGAGCCATAATTAACTGATTATAGCGGGACCTTAGGACTAGCAGAACTCGATCGAAATAATTACGTTAATATTTCACCCTGCACCAAACGACGACACTAAACCGCCCCGTCCTTGATTTCATTAAGAGACACTGTGTCCTTTCATTCTGTCCCCACGGGATCTGATCCTTATGTGTGTGCAGCTATTTGAATTCAGAAATTAACAATAGCGAGATGTCAATTATTTAAGGCGAAATATTCAATATCACTAGCAGTGTTAAGCTAATTATTTGATGCTCTCTGTCGCAATTTTAGCCTCTGATGTTTAAGTTTTCAATCAATTTTGATTCGTCTCTCTGAAACCGGATAGCCTTTGTCAATTCTAAAATCAGAAATTTTAAATTATTTTTGACACATCAAATTTTATTTAAAATTCAAAATATTACTAACATCAGCGCATTTGATAAATACGAATGCCATTTTCAAAATAAGTAAATTTACTTTTTTTTAAATAGTTAATTCTAAAAACAGATCATATTCTCAAATTAATAGACAAAAACATAATTCATTTATCGTGATATTTCATTGAATATCGCAAAAATTTTTAGTTAACACTTTCAACTCCTGTGCGCGGGATATAACATGACAGTTGGAAGATACCTAACTTTACGGGCAATCAATCCACGGTTAATCACCAGGCTATCAATATTAATGACAACTCACTACCGTGTCGACTCGGACAATACACAGAAGCATAAGGCGAAGCAAGTGTCACGCGTTGCTTTATCAATAATTACTCGACGTTTGTTCATTCTCTTGTGATGCCATTAGATCAAATTTATTATCGATAAGTTAGACAACAAGGCTTATTATTCGGGCGCTATTATTCAGCGTCAGAGAGTGTGAGTGTTCATTTGTGAAAGGTTGCTAGTTCATTGTCGAGGTTAGACTTCGAGGTTAAGAATTTCCTGTAATTCCTTTACCATCATTATACGACTTATGGCAAAATTGTATCTTGTGATATACTTTGCTTATTTTTTGTGATTTCTATATTAGTGTTTTTTTTATTATCAAAAATGGCTCTTAACACATTTGAATGACTAAATTATGTTATTACACCATTGCATTTCATATTTGACAAATATAAGTTCTGTATTGCTATTATTTGATATACTCTATTGTTATCCATTTTCAATATATATATCAGAAAATATTTACAAAAAAGGACACTAATACAGAAAAATAAATAAAACAACTCATAATAGAGCTAAATATTAGCAAGGTTATTTAAAAGATTTAAGTTCAGTAGTGAAAACGTTTAACGAAAAGATCTCGAATAAAAACTAATAGTGTAATCATTTTAAAATATTTCAGAATTGCAATATTGAAATAATTTAGAAAACTAAGGATAAGACAACATAAGTAAACATAAAAGTAGAGCTATTTTGTAAACAATTTTTTTTATAGAAACAAGAGTTATCGGCCCTTACCTGTATGGATATAAGTGTGTTTCTTCATATCCGACTTTTGGTGAAATCTCTTCCCACAGTAAGGACAGGGATAGGGCCGGGTATCGCTGTGGATAAGCAGATGAGTTGAAAGGGTGGAAGATCTTTTGAAGCTTTTACCGCACTGGTTGCACTGAAAGCTCTTCTCTTGACTATGAACTGCCCGATGCTGAGCTAGGCTAACAGCGTGACCGAATGTCTTGTTGCAAATGTCACAAGCGTATGGCCGCCGACCGCTGTGCGATCTTCGAACGTGCACTTCAAGCCCATGTGGGGTTGTGAATTGTTTTAAGCACTTGACACACTCATAAGAGCCCTTTTCGAACGAAGGGTTACCCCCTTCCGTTGATTTTTCTCTCTGGGGGACGTTGTATTGCCACATTTTCTTCTCAAATTGTTGGTAAAGGCCAGGGTTGGACCACAATGGCGACGTAAAGGGGAATAACTCTAGTGGACTCCTGTACAGGCCATGAAGAAGTTGATATCTGTAAACATCGGTACAACTAAGTCGCATGTCGTTGGGTGTGATCACATTTCTTACTGGGTCACCTGGAAAAAAAAATAAACGAATAAGTAAACAAATAATAATTTTCGAATTATGTTCAAACGTTGAATGAATTAATTATTACAAATCTGAGAAGGAGTGAGTGGATTACCTATCGCATTCGATCTGGATATAATGTTCAGCAAGTTATTAATGCAAGCAAATTAGATGTAATGACATAGGATTGGTAGAATATTGTTTTATTTCAACTTTACTAAAACACCTTCCATAAAAATAAAAATGATTTAGTTCTTAAATGTATAAGTAACTATCCCTGATAAAGTATAATGCCAAATGTTATCATATCATGGTTTGTCGAATAGTGAATTGATAAATGCAGAGTGTATATTTGTGTTTGTGGTTCATCCATACAAAGCACGAGCGACCCTCCACCCAACTCAAAGACGGGTCATTATCTGTGCACGAGGCGATCACGAAGAGTTGAAGTTTAATAGGTCGATGTCCGATGTCGTGATAAGAGATAAGGAATTTTAACCAAAATATAAATGTTCACTTCGCGACTCAAACAATTACGTCATTATCATGTATTATGTATATATAAATGTCATGATCGTTAGATTTTTAGTTTGATTTAATCACACATGCTAAACTATGCCAATCTTTAATATGGTTAGTAGAAAGTTTCAGAAGTAAAATGTTTTGGCGTTAATTATGCAGTTCACATATTCATTATATGAGAATACGTTTATTAGCTTATCTCGATGGTTATGTAAATAATGAAGATGTCCAATGTTTATATCAAATATCTTTTTCAATATATATATATCAATCATTAGCATTTATATATATCATTAACAATTAACAATTTATCAAATTATTTAGTTAAATTATACATTACTTTGATAAGGCTTTATAATTTTATAAGGAATTGTCTACGTGAACTTGTCATTGATTTTGCAGAATTAGAAGCCTACGAGTAAAAGGTCATATTCGTACATGGCGATAGGCATATGGCTAAAAGAATGTAATTTTGATTTGTGAACTCGCCAGGTGATCTTCTCGTTATAAACTAGTAACAATACTACACTGAAACAAAGTGTTTATACATAAATATAATAATGTTTAATACATGCAATTTTTGACATATGTTCTAGATTAAATCAATATCTATTTAAATCCTAAGATTTAACAGTTTTATTGGGGTAAATGGTTATACGTAATTTGAATCATATACCAATTTGTATTACTTATTGTATGGGAAATTTATATATACTGTTTGCAAAGTATTCAGATTTAAACATACAAAAATTCACAGTTCAAACGACATAGTCAAAAGTACAAACGTCGTGCATTTTAATTTCCTTTTACAATTATTAATTAAACTATTCAAATCTACAAAATCAAATTTAATTTCAAAATCATTTTTTTTAACAATAACAAAACCCAGCTGTCAAGCACACGCAACTGGTCCATTTAACCTTGCGTGAAAAAATATTTTGAATATTGTCCAAATCAATGAAATCAAATTTCAACTTGAAACCCCATCGACATTCAAGGTCTAGTAAATGTGAATAAACCTGTGATAAAAATCAATGATTCTCTAATTGACACTCCAATTTATGTTTAAACGCATTGATTTTGAACTTGCCTGTTTTAAACATAATTGGATATTGGATAACAATATGGCAATTATTGTTTCATTACGACTAAAAGTTGTCTAGCTACAATGTCAATTTCAAACAGCGAGTGACAAACTGCTCGAATCAATTTCTATTTTCTTAGGGTAATGTTTTCGTTTGAGGGGTTAATATGCTTGATACTGTATTGGGTTTAGGACCAGTCAAGCATGAATATTTAATAAAGACCGCTTGAGCGCTACCCCTCAAAGTCAACCACTGTGAAATAAATGATTGTCAACCCTAAAAAGATAAAATGGCGCGGAAAAAATATGATTAATTTGGTCAAGTCAAGATGACGAAAACTGATTTTGATTTTGACGAATCGCTGTTCGTTGACAAATTTTTAAAATGCTGTAAGTATATTATAAATATTACACATGTATAATTTAACCAAAATGAAGTAATAGTTAATTTTTAACACATTCTTAGTTAGTTTATTAAAAGAGTTTTGAATTCGATATACATATTGACAATTTTCAAAATATTTACCAAATATTTGTCTTCAGATTTTACCAAATAAGACCAGCTAGATCTATGGTATTTGTTGGTATTGTTTCTCAGTTTCAATACTATTTAATGAAGAATATACTCCTATACTAAGAACATAACAGTAACGATAAACACGAGAGTCTGGAGAAAATAACAAAATAACGCAACCCATTTGGTATACTATTGAAAAAAAAGACCATTTGCATAATTAAAATTGATTCTAAAATTAAATGCAACGAATTTCAACCTACTTGAATAGTAAACAAGCTATCATTACTGTTCGATTATCGAGAAACAAACAAATAAATACCATTATCAACAAAATTAGTTTTTGTGAAATATTTATAGATACATAAAAACTACAAAGTAATTATATACAACTATTTACGAATATTTAAAGAACTAAATTTAATTTACAGTTATATTCAATGTTAAGATACATTTATATTATATTACTTATATTGAAGGGTTTGAATATAATCATTAATTAATATAACAAATACTTGAAATATATAAATATTCAAATCTAAGTAACATGTAATCAACTAAATCCATAGCAATATATATGATATATAAGTAAGTAAAGATGTATAAATTTACAAAATCTACACGCATAAATATAATGTACATGTAGATAAAATCAACAGCTCTCTTAAACCCATAGGAATATCGATAAATTACATCAAACGAACATAATAATTCTAGTAAATCCTTAATATAAAGATATAAGTAAAAAATATATTAATACTTACATGGCATCGTAAGCGCCGTCCGTGAATTTTGGTTTGGTTCGCAGAGCCACGGCCTGAAAGCACTAAATCCGGAATGTTGCGGGGTGTTTTCTGCTTTCGTGGGGGACAAATGTTTCTCCATGAAGTCCCCCTCCTTGCCCCTCCTCTCCGCACTCGAAACAGGTGCGAGACCCAGGGAGGGACAGCTCAAGGGGATGGGGATATCTAGTAGGGGTTTCTTTAGAGGTGAAGAGGTCATATCTGGTGGGGAAATAGAGATATGTGTTATTTTATCATTATGATAACCAAAATTGTAAAACGCATTGCCACACTATGTATATTGTCTGTACTATGATCACACATAGACATGGGTTATCATTCAGTGAAAATGGTAACCCTACGCTGATGTAAGTGCCAGAATATATAATACAGTATATAAATGATAATTCATATAACAGTGTTTTCAGTAAATAGTAAATAGTGATTGATGAACTTTTAAATTGTTATACCAAATTGCGAGAGTTAACAGAACACAGGAACTGAAATTAGATACAAAACTCACGAAGGAACATTGCATTTTAGAAGAGAACGCGGTGTATTTTTGTGAAAATGAATTTGAAGGAATTGGTAAATTTAACATGTCTCATATCAATGCTTTTATAAATAATATATATAAATATATATATCTATAAGCGCAGAAGAGGAATTATACTTGAATTTAGTTTTTACATACAGACACAGTATGTACTGTTTCTTTAAAGAGTAAATTAAGATGATGGCATGAATAAAACAAAACCTTCGAAAAGCTCAACATATTTGCAAGGGATTTGTCAACATTCAAAGCGTATATACATAAACGGAAACCATCACAAATATATACTAGCCAAGCGTTCAATCTTCCACATCATATACTTGAATCATATAAAAATCTTTTCAAATTAAGAATACCTTACAAAACAACATTAAAAAATCACTTTCAAACACTATTTCTTAAAAATCACTTTCTTTCGAAACATCAACGACGAAATGTAACATCTCAAGTATCACATTCAAATATTTACCGCTCTTCAAACTACCTGTCTCCAGCTGATAAACGATACGAAGGTAAGATGTTTATTTCACAAGGTACACCTTAAATCTGTCTGTTTCACCTGTTGCGTTCATTTTAATTACAATACCTGGTCACGTGTATTATATTTACATAGTGTCAGGATCACAATTAGCCACTCTGTAAGGTGAGCAGATCACTTAGCTTCGATTACTATCTCGTTATTAATTACTACCTGTAAACAATTCGTATCCGGAGGTTATCTGAGGGCTGAACAGGTGAAACAACTTTTGAATCATTGACAGCTCTTTTGCGTTAATCCCTTGAGATTATCCCTAATCCACGGCACGAGCGAGATAGTGCGAGGGTTTGCATCAGGGAGTTAATTAACCTGATAGGTAAATATTTAATCGCGGTATTAAATCGTTCATTTGACACCTTCTTGTTTGACGCTGTTTAAACGTCCAATCGATACTGCTGTTCAATGCACGGCTATTGTTAGTTTATACCAGAGATGAAAATCTGAATGGACTATGAAATTGAAATTTGAAACATGAAACATGAACATTTAGCAAACTTCAAATGTTGTGCTTTGATCTCATACTTATATATCTTAATTCCGTATAGTTCTATAAACAGAGTATGAAATAAATTCAAATTCTAAAATGCTTACCAAAGAAATCAAATTCTAAAAGTTAAATACAGATACATACTTCAATTTATGATGTTACAATAATGTTCACAAATTAAAATAAAATGCTTTGATATGATTAATAACTGCTTACCTCCTTTCCTTGGCGTTACAACCCTAAATGCACTTCTGTGAATGTCAGAAATTTCCACCTCTTCCGATTTTTTATGTTTGACGAGGAAAGAACGCGGCATTGCTTTTTAACGAAGTATTTGCCAGTGTCTTAACTCTTCGAAGCTCTATCAGAATATGCTTTAACTGGATCATGCGGCAATCTTTATACCGTGCCAATCGTTTTATCGTTTACAATCGGAAACAAAAGCATTGCCTTGTAATTTTGTCGCACTGCATCTGCTAAACCCTCAACAATAGAGCATGGTTTGATGGTTCCGCCCCACGCATGCGCAAACGCTCCAATCGAGACAGCGCTCTTACAGGTGTTCAAAGCATCAATCGCAATCTGTGGAACTCGGGTTCTGATTGGTCGAGACCTGTCAATCAAATTCTCTATCACCACGCCCACTCTCGTGCGTATTGATTTTTTCGAGTCGTTTCCAGCCAAGAGATTTGCGCCGATTCTCGGCAGTGGAAGCTCGCGATCTGCGCTGCTCGGATTTTTTAATTATGGGAACATATTTGCAGAGGAATAATTTGTTATATCTCCTAGGAGAGCTGATTAAATTGCTCGTAATTTAGTTTGATTTTCTCTGCCTCTTGCTAAAACAGTTTAATCAGAATCGGTAAACAGGCGAGGGATGATTTATTCTTTCATTAAGTGTTCAGGACAGCGAATTTATCTTCTTGAAATACGAGATCTTATATGAAGTGCAAGAATAAACACCTGTTGTGTACGCTATTATGGCGGGAAAATGCATGCCACTTCATGCCAATGGCATATATCAACTTGTACAATATAATCAAATTTATATACCACTAAAACCAAAAACGTTTACTAATTATGGCCCTTGACGATTGTGTACCAAAGTTATAAATTTTACAAACAGCATCGCTCTTTCGGGTAAGCCACGAGTCGGTACTTGAACAGCGCGTGCCACAAACACGTCACGTGACCGGCGCGAGACCTGTCAGGTGGGGTATGGGGTGAAATTATTCAAGTACACTTGGTGATGTTAGATTGATAAGGGGATAACAATACCCCTTCGCTTCAGTCCGGTAAAATGACGCCTTGCCTTGAAACATGTCTCGCACAAGTTGCACGAAGTTCTGTTCAAGCACGCTCGTTTAACAATACATATTTCGGGCCGTCTTAGATATCTCTCCAGCCCTGAACAGATAACCAAATCACGAATTTCGTTACTCGATGGCTTGTTTCCATATGACAATTCACAGGAACGATGACATCTGGATCCTTTCATAATCGCCAGTGTTTTACTGGCTGTATGGCGACAAATGAATCTTATGTCATATGTTAGGCGACGGATTTTCTATTGTGTCATAATTATGGTGATTTATCATTTTTTTTTCAACGAAATTTAAACACGTTTCTTTATAAAGTAATATGAAAGTACCCGTCTTCATTAAATATTTATCAAATCTTAAGATTCAGATTTTCAATATAACATCGTAAAATATGCAAAATCTGATCATATTTTTTCTCACAACAGCTGGGGGGTGACAATAATAATTATCGTTCAATACATGAACATATGAATGCCGTGATATAGTTAGCTTTGAATAAATCCTAAAAGCCAAATGACTGATATATTCAATTATAGAAATAAATTGTGTTGTCAGAATCCCAGTGAAACATCATCCTTATTTGGTTTTCGGAACAACTTCTCATCACCATTTTAACAGTAGTATTGCATTCGGAGGCTAATGAAGGGAAACTTGATCTAGGTTTCTATCTACTGCTATCGTTATTTGAATGATTTTCAACATTTATGCGAGTTTTGGATGGATTTTGATATGTTAGATCAGTGAATAAAATTCGAAACTTTTGTTTGGCGAGTATCGGATTAGATTAATTTGCTTTGTGTGTAAATATCTATACCATGTTAAACATACTAGACTCTACAACAGTGAATACATTCAGTAATTGATACGGTGTGTATTCAAATGATGCTAGGTTTTTATTGGCATTCACCCAGTGCGATTTTTACATTAAATGTATACTTTACAATTTATGCACTTTGTGATGAAAATTATTTTCGAAACATGCATACTTTAATAAAAACATCACTTGTAAAAATGCACACCTTTGTGCATGCTTGTTAAAGAGCCGTTGAATATGTTACTGGAGTCATATGTTAAACTAACTTTTGTTGAAAGTAATTCAATATTAGTTAATTCAGTATATTGACAATATAAAGGTAAAATCGCGATTTATGATCGAAAACCGGACAATGACGCGCCAATTGGTCAAACGTAATTTTGGAAACTTACTTATAAAGGACTAAAAGACATATATAGAAAGGTAATGTTTAATAGGTCATATAACAACTGTGCATACATCGGAAACGTGCCATTTCGGTTTCTTCACATGTAAAAAGCTGTTACGCGATTTTCATTGAAAACAAGTAATTATCTCATATTTGGCTTTTGGGTATGAATATGCAAATCGAGTGAATTTTTAAAAACTTAAATCAGCAGATGTGCTCTTTTAGCTTGTATGAAAGCCAAATAAAATATTATAAAAATACGCAAAACATGGATATTCGAACCACGTTTGATGCTTGTAAACATACCGGAATATATTCATACATTAGGAACAGTGTGATGATGGTAAAACATGAATACTTTGCTAACATGCCGCGAGCTTAGCAAGTTATGCATACTCTAATTACGTTTTGAATAACTTATTTTCAGAATGTTAAAAATGTACCGTTTTGTCATTGTTTCATGTTATTGATATTTCGTGCTAAAGGCAATATAACTGTTATGTAACTACATAGTGATATCAATCATGTTATGTCTCTATATGAATGCGAAGGCATACCTAATCTAAATATACTGGACAAAACTAGTTCGGGATAATTTGAAATTTTGAAATTATGAATAATGAGGTATTTATACAAATAAAATTTTAATTGAAAAACAACAAATATCTCAGGTCTTTGAAGGGCATTTCGAAGTGGTATACATCTTTCTGTTCTTGTCAAATATCTCTAACTTATTTTGTCCAGTATAAATATCTTTGAACTGATGTTATTTACTTTATGATTAATGAACTTTAATATACATTATGGCTCATAAACCCTTGGATCGTTGACAAACGCTACCCTAGACTGACAGTGGTATAGATAGATTCTCTATAATAACTACCGGGCAAAAGAAAGGACTCACCTAAGTTTATTTCGATTGATTCAATATTTAAAAGAAATCAGATGTATTTGACTATGCGACGATACAATAATACTTATCTGCAGTAGTTTGAATGACTTTGTTGGTGACTGAGGTTAAATTTTAGTTCAAATATCTTTTTGTAATGAAGACAGGGTTAAGAATGAAATTATCCCCAACATGACCCCTGCCCTGTTTAAAATATTTGAAATGTGTGCAGAATCAGGCACATTTATTTATTTTCACATAGGATATGTCTTATATGTCGATGAACAGTTGTGTGTCATCAAAAATAATTTAAAACAAAATTAAACTTAAAATTTCATTTTTAAAAAAATAATTAAAAAACATGTAGAAGTATTCTTTGACTGCTAACTAAACACCTGTACTTATCAGTTTTGGATTATGACATCGAAAACTTGAGATATTTGCAATTGAAAATCATACATATGATAAAATCAACTGAGGTGAGTCCTTTCTTTTGCCCGGTATTTTAAAATACCATTTTGATACTATTTGGCATATTAGTCTTCGTGGTATTCTTTCATCTTCTCTTTCATTCCTTCGTATCAGTCTTCCTCCACTTTTACTTTCTTCTTACTTTTCATCGTCCTCCTCCGAGCGTAGTTCTGTGAATATTTGATTCAACTTTACATTAAATCGCATAAGTTTGACTTATATTTCAAGATAACTCAGGATTGCTGATAGCAATTTTTGTTATAAATTAAAACAATGTCTGTTTGATAAACAAAAGGTATATTCTTAGACTGTTCCTAATATCCCACCCTATCATTAAGAGCTCAATTCAGCGAAAAAGGCAAGGACAATGAACTATGTCAAATGTCCAACTGTATCATTAAGTGCATTATTCAGTGAAGAAGATGGCATGTGCAATGTATTATGTCTTTATGTATGAATAAATACAAAATTTAGTGAAGAAGAAGGCAAGAACTATAAACTATGCCAAATTTTCTGCTTTATCATTAAGTGTAAATTGTGTGAAGAAGATGGCAAATCCTTAGGACATTTTCGATGTCCTAATCTATCATTTAGAGCTCAATTTAGGGGAGAAGGCAAGGGCTATGAATTATGGCAAATGTCCCATTGTATCATTAACTCACAATTCAGTGACGAAGGCATGAACTATGTCAAATGTACTTGTATATCATTAAATACAAAATGCAATGAAGAAGAAGTCAAGGACTATTGACTATGGACTATGCTAAGTATCCTACTGTATCATTCACAATTCAGTGAATAAGAAGGCAAACCCTAAGACTGTTTCAAATATCCCTCTGTATCTTTTAGTGCAAAATGCAGCGAAGAAGATGGCAAATCCTGAGAGTAATTCAAATACATGTATCATACTGTATCATTAAATACACAAATCACTGAAGAATATTATTATGCCAAATATCCTACTGTATCATTAAATTCACAAATCAGTGAAGAAGATTATTATGCCAAATATCCTACTGTATCATCAAATACACAAATCAGTGAAGAAGATTATAATGCCAAATATCATACTGTATCATTAAATACACAAATCAGTGAAGAAGATTATTATGTCAAATATCATACTGTATCATTAAATACACAAATCAGTGAAGAAGATAATTATGTCAAATATCACACTGTGTCATTAAATACACAAATCAGTGAAGAAGATTATTATGTCAAATATCATACTGTATCATTAAATTCACAAATCAGTGAAGAAGATTATTATGCCAAATATCATACTGTATCATTAAATACACAAATCAGTGAAGAAGATAATTATGTCAAATATCATACTGTGTCATTAAATACACAAATCAGCGAAGAAGATTATTATGCCAAATATCATACCGTATGATTAAATACACAAATCAGCGAAGAATATTATTATGCCAAATATCCTACTGAATCATTAAATGTGTATGTCAGTGAAGACACTGCGCCTATCTTTTTGACTGCCTACCATTGTGATATTCAGAAGCAGGAGCACATGGTAAAACTGACATGTATGATGTCACATATGGATATACGTTACGGGAACTACCTAGTCTACCAACATACTTATGCATTGATGTTTCAGCAAAACAACTATCAAGCATGTTGAAATCTAAACATACACTGCCGAGCAGAAGAAACGCCTACTTAGCATCGTATCAGGTAAAAGAAAATTAAGAACATGCCAGCAATATTATAGCATTACACCATTCTGAACACATTTCGAAGTTTCAGAAGATACTACAGAAGAATGGCGGTTGTTAAAATGAGACAATGTAACTGTTCAGTGTTTAATCAGAGAAATGACATTTGAAAAACATTTACAAATAACCACTAGCAACAATACAGGCAAGCAGTGCTGATGACGTTGCTGATGAACGTTGCAGATGAACGTTGCCACTGTGAATCAACCGGAAGTAGCGATCTTCATTGTTTTTCTCAAACGTTATTTACTTTATTATCACACTTTTCCCACGATTTCACAGGACTGTCAAATTAATGATTGTTTCAGAATAACTTAGAGACCGCCATTAATATATTTAAACAATTATTGAATTTTAAATTCTAAATTTTAATCTCCACACGTGTCATTGAAGATTTCATTTTGGGGATCCGCCCTTATCGTTCAACTGATTCTCGGGAGGTAAATAACTAAGCATGTGGTAGAGAATGCTCCTATCATACACAACTCCATTGTATCTATATTCTAAAATATAAATATGCTTCCTATGTATTTTTTTAAATATAACCTAAACTTTTGTAAAGAAATACTGTTTAAAAAAAGCATGAAAATATGCACTTTCTGCTGTTGCGAAAAAGACGCAGAAATTCTGCGTTTGAAAAAGAGAGAAATTGAGAGACAAAATAGACATACGTAGAAATTGGAATAAATAGACGTAAAGTTAGACGTAGAAGTAGACGAAGAAGTAGTAGTAGATGTAGGCGTAGAAATAGTAGACATAGAAGCAGAAATAGACACAGAAGTAAAAGTAGAATTTGGAATAAAAATAGACCTAGACATACAAATAGACCTCGAAATAGACTTAGAAATAAACGTAGACGTAATCGTGTAAGAAGACGTAGACATAGACGGAAACTCAGAAGTAAAACTAGAACTATAAGTAGATGCACAGGTAGGATTAGACATAGAAGCATAGTTAAAGTGGAAGTAGACATAGAGGCATAGCTAAAGTGGAAGGAGTTGAGTTGAGTTGAGTTGAGTTGAGTTGAGTTGAGTTAGTTGAGTTTAGGTGAGTTGGGGTGAGGTGAGGTGAGGTGAGGTGAGTTGGGTGAGGTGAGATAATGTGAGGTCAGATATTCTGAGAATTAACCTGACTACTGTGAGGTGACAACTAACTACGGGTACTATATTGGAAGAACAAAAATTCTTCACCTGACCATTTTGAAAACCGATCTATACAGTATTCATTATGTAATATATACAATTAACCATTCATTCTTTTAATAGAGTGAAACATCATTCTTACAATCGAAAGTATCATGTTCTAGCGACAGATAAGCACTTGTATTCCAGTTGATTCCAGTACATGTACACTACACAGTTAACGGAACACGTATGTTTTCCGTGGTAGAACACGTATGTATTCCGTGGGAAAATGGACTTTGGACTTTTGGACTCAGCAAAGAATAGTTGAAACAAAAGGACAGAGTATTTTATGATAAGGGAAACTGATGGAAGTTTATTATTTCTTAAGGTATATACATATTTTGGTAAAGGATATCCACGTGTCATTCCCTAATGTATCATATATGTAACTGGAGTAGGAGTACTAGCTAAAGTACTCCTAGTACGCGTACATTATAGAAGTAGAAGCAGCAGCAGCAGTATTTATAAATAACAAACGAAGTTATGACTGCAGTCTTGTGATAGTAGTAGTGGGTGGTGTTGTGATGGCGACATTAATTATGGCGGCGGCATTAGTTGCAGCTGTGGTGTTGGTAGCAGTAGCAGTAGTAGTAGTAGTAGTAGTAGTAGCAGCAGTATCAGTAGTAATAACAGTAACAGTATCAGTAACAGTAACAGTAGCAGTATCAGTAGCAGTAGCAGTAGCAGCAATAGTAGTAGTAGCAACAGCAGTAGTAGTAACAGTAGTAGTAGCACTTGCAGTAGTAGTAGTAGTAGTGGTAATAGCAATAGTAGTAGTAGCAGCAGCAGTAGTAGCAGCAGCAGCAGTAGTAGTAGTAGTAGTAGTAGTAGTAGTAGTAACAGTAGCAGGAATAGTATTAGTAGTAGTGTTGACAGTAGAATTATTAGTATTAGTAATATAAGTAGTATTATTAGTATTAGTATTAGTATTATTATAAGTATTAGTATTAGTATCCCTCAGGACTGACGGTAGCAAATATACGAAATGCATCAAATTGAAATTTTCAGTTACTTTCAGAATTGTTGATACTTCATGTCAAACCAGGCGGTCATGGCAATCAGCATGACACATCAGTGAACAGAAATGGACATGTTTGTAATATAAAACCTTAAAATCAATAAAATTTAGATATTTACATTATGTTTAACAAAGAATACTTAATCACACCGTTTTACTTAATGAAGTATTTCAAACGCACCCACGCGTTGTTTATTTATGTAGACCTGTGTTTATTTATGTTGTTGAATTTATTTATGTTGAGATTGTAGAGATTTACCGGACCGCACGAACCAGCCTAATCGTAACCCCATATGAACAATACTTATGTAATCATCTCTTTGATCCATGCCGACGTTACTTCATTAATTCACTTAAACCTTACATTCACTCTAAATCCCTGGGATTATCAACATAGCTGTACAACTATTGATTTAACCTTCAACAATTAATGTTTGTTGCTAACTGCGATTATTAAACGATTATTTGAATATTAATTAAAATCCAAAATTTCAATATTTGTAAACAGTGTTTTGTGCCACGTACTCTTTATTGTAATGTTGATGTCATTGTTGGAAATTGTTTTGCAGAATTTGTTGTTTAGGTTTTGATATGGATATGTTTTAAAATGTTCAAAGCAGTTCTGATATTACATGCCAACGGCGTCATATATGGGAACAATTTTGAATTATTTGAATATGAATTGTACATGTGAAAAAAATACATGTTTTTCTTTTGACAATCTATTGAAGCATTGATTAAGCTACCTTTCATTTTCAACAGCTTTTCAAATATGACATATCATTACAGTATTTTTTCCTTAATGTGTTATTTACAAAAAAATTATTTATTTTGAAATGTTTAATATTTATCGTCATTCGCATTTATCACAAACGATAAAATCCAAGTAGTGATTTTGGATAAGTCAAATCAAAGATATCGCATGAGATTAGATAGTAATTTTCTTATCATTATATAGACACGAGAAACAGAACATATGACTATCTATATAACTTATGTTTAACCTCTGTCTTGTGATGCAATAACATATGTAGATGTATATGATCTTATTTTGTCAAATAGATAATAAAATTTGTGTTATTGATATCATAATAAAATTTTATCATCCGATCTCTTTAGATATTTATCATAAAAAAAGTAATCAATCAAAAAAGGTTATTATCAAATGAACCGTGATTAACACACTGTAAATGTGTTCATTTATTCATTTACTATTAAGCCTGGTGTGATTAAACTTATTGGGACTTATTTAGTATTATACTTACGGCCAAAGCGTAATTGAATGGTCCCAGTGACAGCGTGTCTAAAATAGCCATAACATTCAACCAAACTCTTCAAATGTAGTTATCCTGATAGCTGAAGATATATAACATGAAATCTTTGAATTTGGTGGCAGATTATAATTTAACATGGTAATTGGGTCATTTCTGAATTTGGTTGCAGTCCCTATAGAAGGTTTCAAGTACATTTCTGTCCTGCAACCGAATTTTCAGATATCCGATATAATATGTCATATTACAGACAGTCATTTCTTCTATTTTGATCACTTTGTATGATCAGTTTGTATGATCAGTTTCTCTCAGTTGCATTCAAAATTCATTATAGATCCCCCATTCGGATCCTTCATTAATCTTAGACCAACTTACTTATACATATAAATTAAAAAAGTAAACAAATGTATCGTGAGGTAAAGTTTTAAGATTATGATTTATGCATATTTTATATTATCATATTTGGAATACAACATTAAATACTTCAGCAGAGATTTTATCTTGTTAAAGTTGAAGACTTTCGCAAGCTAGGTGGTGCTCATGTATAAGAAATTGCCACGGAAAATATGTTTACAACATAAAGTACATTGATATATCTACATATATAATATTATATATCTATATTCCTTTCTTGTGAGTTATGTATCTGTATGTGTATTTATAAAATAATTTATAAAAGAACATATTTTCGAAACCACACATTACGTAGAAAATAATATGTTCATAATCTTAATACACGTTTAACATTTCATAATAGAATTTCTTTCTCGTTTTCACTAACCACAAACAGCAGGTAAGCCTGGACTATTAAGATACATTTTGTTGGCACGTTTTGCAAATGAGTTGTGACACCGTCATGTTTTTTTGCATCAGTTCACAAGACAAAAGGTTGAGAAAACAAAATCTGTTACCCTTTACAGTTACGAAAGTAAACTCTGTCAGCTTTCGTTCATTCCCGCAATGGACATAAAACAAACAGTAGTTGGGTATCGGGTGCTAACGAGAACCACGTGTTAACACGTTTCCTTTTGTGTGGCCTAATTATTGCTCATCAGTACCTGTAAAGGTAATACAAGATACGGAGAAAAAATAATTAGGCCTGAGGGAGATTGTCTTACAAAGGTAAACAGAACACTGTCAGCGAATTGTGAAATTAAGAAAGGAGTGAAATCACTGGTGCATGACGTTAACTCTCCCCGTGTCTTTGCCTTCAAACATTACAGCTTTGTTGGTTCTGACAAAGATTAACTAAGGTTGGAGGTTTTTTTGTGAGCGATTAAAATGTCGTGGGTGTTAGTAAGAATTGGTCATTTTGGTGGCGGGTGTTACATCCATAAAATAATGCAATTTTTTGTAAACTACTTTGGTACGCTAAAATGAACAGCTTTAATTCAACAAAGATCTGTTGTGGTTTTCATGTCGAGAGTTAAGGACGTTTTCTGTCTGATGACTGCTATAGCGTGGGCGGTCCTTGAAATTTGAAGGATGTTTTGGTAACAAGGAATCACTTAAATTTAAAATTATAAAACTTAAATTGTACAAAATGAAACGGTTTGTGAAAGGTCAAAATGTTGTAAAATACATCTTTTCCATAATGACGAGCGTAAATAGCAGTGACCAAAATATGAAATTAATGACAACGTACTTTGGTCCACTAAAATGCAAACAGCTTTCTTGCAATTGACATGTATTTACTGCGGGGCTTTTGTTTACAGTTGAAATAATGAGTTTGATATTGTGTTTTATATTCATGGTCCACAGAATGTGTAAGACAGTTTGAATGCCAGGACATGGATCGAACAGCCCGGGTGACTGCCATAATAATTTTAACATTGAACTATTTGGGAACACTCTATCATTTAAAGGGTTAAGAGCGACAACAGAGCTATACTAAATTCCATATTAAGATACAAAACGTACATATTCCTCGTAATATAATATTCATAGTGTTACCTGATGCAAGAGTAAACATATACTCCGAAACGACTTGTATCTTCACATTAAAGACGGTGATATCCAGAAAATATCTTTCTTTGTTGAATAATAATGTTTTAGCATTTTACAATCAACTTTTACGACAAAGGTGTTTGTTTATATGGCCTGAATCTCTCCGAAAGTTAAAAGTCGTTTAGGAATTGGATAAAATCCAGCATTATTATGGTCTAAACAAAATGTTCTTTTTGTAAGTGTAATATTATACTCTCATTTAATAAACATTAAATGCCCGTTAACTATTAACCATGCAAGGATGGAAATGGTAGAGCCGTTATAAATTGGATGTAAAACGCTACGCTAATGCAACAATATTTATGAAAAGTAATTATGCTAATTAATAAACAAGATCAAAGAGTACCATTTGAAGAAAGCTTTTATTGAGGATTATTTACATTTTAACATACATTTGAGGAACTACATTATCCCCGAGCTTGCTGCTGACAAAAAGGGTACAAACAGACATTACAAGCACTTAATGCAGATCATATGAGGAGGAATTATGAGGACCTCAAATAACTGTTCAAATGTTGAATTGAGACAGTGTATATTTAATGACCCGTGACGATACCAGCAGATGCTACGACTTAACTACATGAGTTCCCGGGGCTATGGTAACCCCTAATCGTTTACAAACACAAAATATTAAAACAATGGAGTCATGTTATGTGACACGCGACTTTCCGTTAATCTCGTTCAAGCTGTTGTCTCTTCCGGTGCCCTTGACCTTACAATCGTGGCTGTTACGTTAAATATGTTATGGCTGTTGGTATTCACGCCCTCTGAACTCGATGTTCTGTTCATCATCATAACCAACAGGTGTTGTCGGGGGTTTTGTTGTCGTAAATTGGCAAAAGAGTGATATTTGAATAAAATTAAAATGACAATTATTTCTCGATTCATTTATTTTGCACATCGTTAGACGTGGTTTTAATACAAAACTATTTCGATTTGATTTCTGATGCGCTTCAATGAAGCGGATTGTTCATTTTTGTATTTTTTGAAGCTTCTACATTGTGATTTGTGCGTTAATAACCAATTCGTTCATTCGTACCCTTCCACCACTCTGATAGTTCTTGTTCATTTGTATGCATATAGTGCGTGAATGCAATATAGAAATGTGGTCGTGTTATACTGAAATGCATCTTATTGCAGTCTCAACCAATCTATGCCAAAAATCTCATTACTTTCATTACGTCTATTCATTTCATTATTTTAATTAACAGGGGTTGAAGAGTTCATGAATATGGACTGTATATGTAAAACAAAATCATATTTTGATAATATGATTTTATGTTTTTTCATATGTGATAGATTTGTTTTTTAATAAATGGAGTTTCTCATTATATGTTTTCACATGACCATGCTATATATATAGTATCTGTATGTAGACATGTGACGTTTGTATTTCCTTAAATGCAGGAAGAGAAAATTATGTATGACTACATGAAATGGTAGAACAACAACACTATTAATTTTTTTTAATTTTCAAAGATTTTTTATTGCCTTCATTTGGATACACGTACATTCAAACATTGATATAATCAAGGATAAATGCATAAGAGGCATATATATAAGTGTTACCTGAGTGGGAGCAGGTATTAAAACATGCATAAAACATCACAACGCCCATGAAATGGCTTTCCATTTTTTCGTGAAAGAATTTAAACAGATGTTCTTTTTGGCGATAAATCTTTCGATTTGCCCAACATCCTTTAAAACTGATTTATAATTAGTAAAATTTGGCTTAATACCTTTCAGGTTCATACAAAAAATGTGGCGTTTCGCTAATAATATCATGTGGTTAAGTATATGGTTATTACTGTTACAGAATATGATACCTACAACAACAACACTATTGTTTATTACATCTTTGGTAGGCATTCCAGAAGTTGATATGATGAAACATGAAGAACAACTTCTTTCTTATGTGTGGACCTCCACAGAATAATCAAATTGTATATCCATAAAATAGTTTTTCATATTTAATGAATGTTACAATAACATGGCGCGATCTTCATTTTATTTCAGTCGGATTATGTCGTATATCTCCAATTAGATTTTTATTTGGACGCAATATACAATGTTTTTTTCAAATCTGATAAATACGCTGTATATTTACACTAGTAAATTGTTTTGACAATAGCAGAAACTTAACATTTAAATAAAACATTAAATGATGATATGATTTTTTTTACAAATCCAATTCTTATATTTCACGATTACTTTTATGGTGTAATATTTATCCCGTCACCATATCAGGTATAATGTTTATTTTAGACTGATGTAATTATGGACCATCTACCACCTGCAAAGCTAATCCTAATCCGTTTAATATCTAATCACCATAGCACTACAGGTGTGGAGAATCCACGACAAGACAGCGCTTCACCTGCGAGATGATAGCCAGCCTACAGTTCCCATCTCCCATTCTGTGATAAAAGGGGGAACTGACTGATAATACATTCCCATGGATCGCCTTATTACAGAGGTGTTACTTTGTAATCCCGAAGTGGACGAAATCTCGGATGTTTTATCTCGCGGAAGATCGCGTGCGCGAGATTTGGCGATACTGCCGACTTGGTTTCACGTTTGAACAGTTATTGCCTTTCCTTGTTGGGAAACTTGCGTGAGACCGAAAGTATTTTACACCCCTCGTGATTGGTTTATCTGCGACGGACAAAGCAAGTTTACAAGGCCTCATGTCAATTTCCCACGCGATCTCGTAGGCGCGAGAAGAAAGCGTGCTCCACACAGACAGAAGCTCCGCACACACGCATGGCAATAAACTCCTTGCGCGGTCAAATTGTGACGCATCTATGCAGTCTGTGGCAAACTTCCACCAAATGATATCTTATTATGCATTGTTATATTAAAGCTCATGAACATATTTGTGTTATTTGATTGAGATATTATCATATCTTTATTAAAATATAAATATCGTTGATCTAAATTCTGATTTAAAAAAAAATGTTTGATGCTTTCAATTTTAATTTGAAAATATGTATAAGTGTTGTTCTTCTGTTTGAAGTAATTCCGTTGAAATTCGTGATAACATAGGTATGCGTATGTGAATGCCAATGGAAAATATTGATACAATTTCGAAATCTCGAGTAATGAATACTTAGTTTTGTTAGATATTTAGTATCACTGATATACATATTCCATTATATATATCATATCACAACGTTGTTCATACCTATTCTATTTCATAGTTAAAACTATATCAATATAAAAAAAACTTTACCATTACAACCATTTATTCAACATGCGATATATGACACGCTCTAACATTAACTCACATAGCAGTTGAACAGAATAGAGTTACACATTTTGAAAATAACATTGATTTATTTGCATAAATCCGTTGTTTTCATTTATATTACTCATCTAAACACGAAAGAATAAACGAGTTATGATAGAATAATGAGCTATTGACTCACGTCTGTTGGTAAGTCACACCTGGTGCGCGTATCTTTAAAATTTAACGCGTTTGATTCAATTTTTCGATTAATAAATTCAGACGTAAACACCTGTATGTCGATCGATATTATGTTTATTGTGACGTGTTGAATGACGTCATCATTGAATCTATTTCATGTATGTTACCGTTGTAATTATATGTAATGACGTCGGTAGTTAGTCACACACTAATGCAAGATAAAACAGAAAAATAAAAGTCCTGATTTTGAACTTTAATGTATGGCTTTAATTTTGACTTTTATAAACAATAAATGCAAAACATGGTTCTGAATGACATGACATGACATCGCCATAATTATAATCATAATCATAACCATGATCATAATTAACTAATCTTCCTTCTACAGATAACGAATTTTGTGTTATATATTAATTGCATAAACAATTAATCAATTCAAAACAGTGAACGTTGCAAAATAATGCCAAAAAACTCTTCTGCCAATTCGAACACTTCGAATATTGTAACATCATTCAAGCTCAAGTAATTTTCTTATTGAAAAACTTCGACTAATGTAACATAATTCAAACAAACAATCATTCAATTTAAAATATCGAATATTGTAATATACCATTCAAACACAAATTCTAATAATGTAACATATTTCAAAATATAAATAAATCAAAATATAATCTTTCGACTTCAAAACATCGAGTATTCAATTTAATTCAATTTCTGTATTCGTATAAAGGCCGTATGCTCAAGTAAATATGATAATTGACTATGACGGACTGATTTATGTCACATTTCTCAAATATTGGAACAGTATCGAACAGTATCTAGGTTCCAATTTCAAAACTTCCAGTATTGTTCCATTGGAACAAAATAACAACAGAAGCATGTTTGATTGCACAAAATATGAAAAAGCGTGCAACATCATCAAAGAAATACCAAACAAAGAATCATAGGAAAAATAATGTTTGTTTATTCCTTTGCATAAATAAGCAATGATATAACGTGAAGCAGAGAATCCAGGACCGTGTTCAAGAGAGGTTTCAAAGTAATCGCTCAATTAGCGATTACTTTTAAACCTCTCTTGAACGCGATTGCTCAATGTAGCGCTACGTAGCAAAGCGAGCGAACTTTGAGGTTTTGCACCGTGTCGTTCAGGAGAGAATTAGCGCTACTTGAGCGCTACTTGAGCGCTACTTTGAGCAATCAATGAGCGATAATAAGCGCTCGCTGTTATGGAACGGAGCCCGTGCCTCATCCCTTGTACGAGATTCCTCAAACGAAGCAGTGGAAATCATCGCGAGGGAATCAAGCTCCGCACACTGCTCTGCTTGTATTGATCCTGCGTGAAGCTGTTGTGTAGCCGTTCCCAAGTGGTATATCCAAATTGCGCCAGTTCGTTACATATGGCCTAGCATTTGTTGTTTCATAACGGGATAATCAGGCGTATTGTCTGATCATTCCAATCGACAATAATCAGTATTTCGAAGCATGTAATTTTATATGTTTAATGATTGGAACGTTTTGAAGAACATCTTGAAGATTTTTTTGCTTTGTTTGAGTTCGTTCGCTTATGGAACTGCCTCCTTGAAGATAATCGTACGCTTGGTGGCAAAATAACTTAATCATATTAACAATAGAAGTGTTGTAAATAATAAATATACTAATCTTTACTTTTTTTAAATACGTAATACGTGCATGGAAGCTATTTCGTTTAAAACGTTTCTGTCGTGTTCATTAAATCTATTACACGTGTACAAATCTCATGTGTTCAATGGACGATGCCACGTGACTTTCATATTTATAGGGCATGCTTTATATCTATTCTACGTGTCTTTCATGTTCATAGGACATGCTTTAAATATATTTCACGTGTCTTTCATGTTCATAGGACATGCTGTAAATATATTCCACGTGTTGATAGGACATACTTTAAGTATATTCCACGTGGCGTTCGTTTTCAAAGGACATGCTTTAAACCTATTCCACGTGATTTTCATGTTCATGGGGCATGCGTTTAATCATTTCAACGTGTCTTTCATGTTTTATGGACATTCTTTAAATCTACCCCATGTGTCTTTCGTTTTCATAGAACGTGCTTTAAATCTATTCAATGTGACTTTCATGTTAATGGGACATGCTTTAAACCTATTCTATTCAATTTACAGAATACCACTGCGTTTTAGCAATTGCTTATAACCTTGTTACATTCATACTACCTTCAATAGTACACATTCCATTACTTTTTGGGGCCTCGAACCCACACCCTCAGAGTAAGGCAACTATCGCCAGCATTGACTGTACCAACAGCTTACCACACGACCACCAGGCCTCGACAGCAATTGCTTGTAAACCATTAGTACGTAAACATGCAAAAACAATCGTTTAATAGAACATCGCCGTTTTACTCTTGTGACAAAATATTCGGCAGAACATCATTGCTTCATTAATCATAATAAAACCACTAAAACATTGCTTTGTTTACCAATCTTATTCAGTAGAACATCAGCTTTCATACTGTCAGTTCTCGCCTGATCATTGTCGTTTCAGAAACAATGATCATCACTCAATAGAATATCATTTAAAAGATCACCGTGTAATAGTACATAGATCATCGTTTGATAGAGAATCTCACCAACGTGTCTTCTGATATCAAATATATCGACACTAGTTGATGAAAGTTACAATATCCTACGCTTATCGAGTGTTGATATATTTATTATATACATGTTAGAAGACACGAGGGTGAGATTATATTTATCTATTTATCGAAAATCATTCTTCATTACTTTCCATTGAAAACTGAACTTCTCTGAGCAAAGCACTGTCATTAGACTTTAGGTGATGTAATGCCATAGCGATGAGACGTCATCAGGTTTATGACGTCATGGACATATTATGTCATCATTTTTTTCACGTTATATCATTGTGATGCATTGTGAGAACATCATTGCTTGTAAGAACGTCAATAAAAATCATTGCTTGTGAGAACACCATTGATTGTAAGAACATCAGTGCTTGGAAGAATGTCATTGCTTGTAAGAACATCGTTGCTTGTAAGAACATCGTTGCGTATTAGAACATCATTGAGTGTAAGAACATCGTTGAAAATCATTGCTCGTGAGAACTTTATTGCTTGTAAGAACATCATTGCTGGTAAGAACATCGTTGCGTGTAAGAACATTACTGCCTGTAAATTATCATTGCTTGTAAGAACACAATTAAGCCTCATTGCTTATAACCTAGGGGTAATCACTAATTAAAATTAAATCATTATTTTAAGTACAAACGTTTATTTGCGTAAAAGATGCATGTTTACTCTTAAAACATATTTTCGTAATGTTTGTATTAAAAACAAAAGTTCTTAATTTGTATGTTTCATAAGGACAAAAGGTTTATTTCCGTATAGGGAATGTCCGCCCAGGGTATATTCGAGAACGTGTCCCTGTGTACAAGCATGTTATACATATATGACAACGCATCCTAAGAAATGTGTACCAAATGATAACAATTTGATATTTTATTAAATTAAATTAAATTAAATTAAATTAAATGACAACCATAAAAAATTGTTTAAATTTGGTCAAATAAAAACATTTCCCTCTCACCAATGCCCTCTGGTTATAAAGTGCACATTCATTTAAATTCCATAGCTGAATAACATTATAAACGTTATGATCGTTTGGGTATATCATAGGTCATAATGACGATAATGGTATTTGGATAATACACCGTGTACCATATGTGAAAGTGTGATCTATCGTTGTATCTATCAGAAAATACAATCATTGGTATCACGGGCGAATACCCAGTTCTATGCATATTATGAATCGCTTATTAAACGCTTAAATAATTCTATAATAAGATTCACGGTTTCGATTTTATCGGTTAGACTGTTCCACTCCACGTATGATAATTAAAAGTTTAAAATTCTGCTTGTTGATTTAATTAATCTGCAGTTATTTCGAGAATATTCCCGCAGGTACATGTTTGTTTTATTTTTAATTTATTAATTTGTGGTATTGATCATATGAGAAACAATAAGGAATATCACGAACAGGTTAGATTGACTCTCTAAAATCTAATTAAAATTATATTGATTTTGAATTATTTTTTTATGTTGCAGATGTTATACAAAAGTTCAATTAATGACGTAAAGACCAAATATTGTTATCATACCATTTTAGCGTGTATAAATGTTTCTGTAAATGTTAAACTTCATTTAAGAGCTTTTCATGATCAATATTAATGTTGTATTTCATATTTCCCAAAACATTACGCTTGAACATATTTCACTGCATGTATTCAACAATACTTCTACAACAATCACAACAGACATACTGAATGACATGATTTCGATCTGTAGTGAAATGATTCTTGTATATTTAGAAATATCTGAGTCAATAATATTTTTCTATGTTGTTGAAACAAGTGTCTCCGCAAACAGGTGTGCAAATAAAACCAGTAATATGAATCGACGAAATCACTCAATAAAGTTCATTTCTAAACACAGATTCGCTAAACCGGACCCTTAATGCAAGTCTGTTTGGACAGCGGTAGATATTGATGTAACGCATTGCGGATATACGCTAACTTGTATTGTTTGAAACACGTAGGGACAAAAATCTGGCAAGCCGTTTTACCCGTTCGCGTGTTTCGTAAGCAAATCCGATTTCGCTTAGGTCCACGTACGTACATACCTGCATTCTTGTGTGGATTTAAAGAGCTTATCAGTTTAATCATTACCAAAAGATCGCATGTTTATTTCAAGTAATACGAACCAATTGCAAGGCTCGCGACTCGAGTACAAATCAATTTCATATACACGTATTACTCGTGTGCTGTTTGCACTTAAAAATGTTAATTTATTCATCGCGGATTTGGTTTTTATCTTAAATCTAGTGTATTTCTATCAACTTAATCTTTTGTCGATTTTTCTTGTATAATGTTTATTTTATAGGCATTAAGTCGAGGTTTAAAGAACACCTCGGTACAATTGGAACGTTTTCTAATTGTTCCTATCAGTGCAGTTTTGAAAAACTATTGACTTAACAATTTTATCACCCTGACGTTAAGCGCCTAATGTAAGTGTTATGTTTCCCTGAGAGGTGTCTATTTCACTCTGTTGACACGAAACTTGTCAAGGGTCAAGTCACACTTCGTCACCGAGATCAAATACCCGACCTCGCTGTTGAAATCGACAACAGTGTTTATAAACATCAACTTGTCAGCGACTTCACGTGAAGTTTATGACTCTCGTGCACCCGTTTACACTCGAGAGCTGCCGAGTGCAATTGACAAGGTGGTCTGTTTGATTAGTACGATGCGGCGTACGCACTTGCCATTCATCAAGATAATCGGCTCTAATCTCTTATCGCTTAGTAGCAATTTGAGAGGTGTAGCAATGGAATGCTAAAAATAAAGAAATATTTAAGAATTAAACTTTCAGTTATATCCTGCTGCACATGGTATACTAGTATATGCATTGTTATGTGGATCATGCAGATTTAACGTTGACGAATTAACAAATTTATGGATTTACAACTTCTGTATTGCGATGATATGCGACGTTTCGGTGTAGATTTAACGATTTTGCTTATTCGACATTAATGGTTGATGTCATACATTAAGGTGCAATTATGGGTTCCAGGTAGATATAATATGCGATATACGATTCTACATGTGTGTGTTGTTTTACACTTCTTCGTTATCATGCTTTGCCCCAGTGTTGTTACTGCACCAAACACCACGCTTGAAAGAAGAAATAGTCTCCTACAGGATGTACCGAGTCCCTTGTGGGATTCGAACCCGGTCCCTTTAATCTGAAGCCGAGTGCGTTTACAAATGAACTATCACTTTTAAATGCATAGTTAGAGTTAAATAATGGAGGCATCTCGAATCAGTAACAAATGCAGATGAACAAATCTGTTTAAAGTCGTCGTTTTCAACAGTTATAATGTTTACAGGAGTTATATATATAACAGAATGCCTAACCCGAAGAAGCCAACGTGGCCGAATATATATATGTTATATATATACTTTCAGTCCATAGGTGTCTTCAGTTTGTCTAGATCTGCTGAATAAGAGCCTAGATTGCATTAAAGATTTTAATTTACTTTTTTTAAATAATTTTACGATGTACATAACAACAATTTACATTTATACGATTTACTTTATTACGATATACTTTACTTGCATTATGACTTTACCTTACAGACTGCTATACAAGATAATACGAAGTGATAATGTCACATTTCCTCTTTCGCTCAGCAATTCCCAACCATGACAATCTTCTTAAATATTTCACTCTTAAAATCTCCCCCAAAGATAAAGTAAAGCTCTGATGATAAGCCATATATTTCACAACTTAAATCAAAATCAGTGGTAAAATACTTATCACTACCCATTTACTTCACAACTTGAATTCAATGGTAACATCTACTATGAAAATCCATTAGCTTCATAACTTCAATTCAATGGCGAAAAAGTACTTACTAAGGTAACACGAACATTTCAATTAATTGGTAAAAGGTAAGCATTATGGTAACCAATTCATAAACAATTCACTTATTATGATAACCCATTCACTTCCTTACTTCAATTCAATGGTAACATTATTATTATGATAACCCATTCACTTCGCAAAATAATTTCAATAGTAAAAGGTCTGTTTCAATTCCGTCATCGTATCCGTCCGTGTATAACGACGCCCACCCCGTATATATAAAAGAGTATACCTAGAATGGGAAATGTAGGTATTCTGATAACCCATTCACTCCATAACTCCAATCCAAATTTTAAAAGGTACGTGATAACCCATTCGCTCTATAACATCAATGTAAAAATGTTCTTTCATTTTTCAATTTTATTCGTTCTTTCACAATGACCCTTCAAAGTTGAAATTCGCGTATTTCACACATGGCCCCAAAAGTTCGGGGGACCCCATTAAGGGGCGGGTCAAGTGCAAGGGAACAATTGTACGGGCCGTTTTGTTAAGCTTCGTGGTTTATTTCTAAGATGTGGCAAACGATACGGTATTGTGGAAACTGAAACAGAAAAGAAGCCTTTAGTGATACAATCAAAATGCGATATGAGCGATAAATGATATTTTGCGAGCTATTGCTCTATGTGACCCCGTTTGGTGCATTCGAGTTACCTGTTTGCAATGTAGTTCTCCACATTTGACCCCTATTGGTGCATAATTCCTTGATATATTGCAAGGAATTCTTCTGTTAGACCCCATTGATGTACTCGTCGATGATATTTTGAAATAATATATGGAGTCAAAATGATTCCTTGTTGGATTCTACTTTAATATTTTATTATTCACGGTAAATGTTTTATTTGACATTATTTAGAAATATATATATATAAGAATTACATTTTTATATTTTTATTTTATTTGTTGTAACATGAAATGTAACATAACTTGTAACAGAAAGTTATTACATCATATTGGAACATCGAATTATGATATGAAATATAACACTAATTGTAACATGATATTATAACAGAAAATTATGACATCACAGTGTAACATCAGATTTATATTTATTAATATAACGCATAATTATGACATCAAATTATACCACAACATTGTATATGAAGCTGTTACAACAGATTGAAACAAACAAAATTGTAACATCAGATTATTACAATTATATCACCAAAACTTTACGTGAAATTATAACATTATAATTTGTGAGACAAAAAATCTATGGTGAATCCTTATAGCATTATAAATATGATCTATCTCAAAGACCATGGAATCGATATTTCAATCGAAATAACTCGTGCACAAAGTTATATACTGTTATACATATATACAGTTATATACAGCTATAAACAATACCTTTCCCCTGTACAAACCCAAAATCATTAACAGTAACATCTACGTGTGTGCCTGTTTAAAATACGACGCTACATTAGTTATTTGAAAAAATGGTTTAAAGAATGACTATATAAAACATTTAAAATCAAATCGAATTTAATTTTGCACACACGTGTGACACATAACGTTCGAAATCAAATCAACAAAACGGGGAAAACAGACTGATCTTAAATTTGTAACAGATTTGAAATCCCGAATTGAAGTTTTGATTTTCAATATATGATTTTATCTGTTTTGTGATTGTTTATTTCCCGTGCATCCCCGTAACAGCTTTTGGAGTCGTCGTTAAACAGTCGATTTATCATTTTCAAATATGATCATGTACATTTGTGTCAATTTCATGGAAAAGAGATACATTTTCAGATCCATTCTTCATGCCACAGTTTATTAATTAATTACTTCAGCGCTTGTGAATAATCACTATCGAATATTTTCTGAAAATATATAGAAATGTATAACGTTGCTAGCCTTTCATAAATGGAAAACATTGATTGCGCCATGGATCGTGATTTGTTTCTACACGTAGAATAATGATTTGTGATTTTAGTCAGACGCTACTGTGCATAATTTTGACAGCAGATTTGAGAGACATAAAACAAATATAAAAACGTTTTTCATTGTCCCTGAATAAATTTATCAACTAATAACAGTTCCAAAATATTAACGAGAACTGTCCGAGCGAGAGCGAGTTCGTAAATGTCGTTTGGTATACTTTTTTCAACGCACTGATGTCTTTATATCCAATTTTTTATGTATATTTTTGCAGTGAAGACACGTTAAGCAAATCTGTCGACTTTCTACTGTGACAACAAGTTCTATGACGTCACACATGATGAAATAATGTGATGGAACAAGCGGGAAACACTTGCTGCTGAGTGATATTTGCAGATGTGTTTTTGTATGAAAATAGGTTCTACCTTTTCGGTATAAAACTTTATGATGTTCTAATAAATCGTTTTGATTATGCATTAATGCAAGATATAAACTCTTGTCCGGGCGATAGAAATGCCATTGATGAAAATATACGATACAGAAACCAGATTGATATACGTCATGATTCCTACATCAACAGTAACTTGACCATGACAATCATAGAAACACAGTCACTTCGCAAACAAATAAATATTGTAAAATTATTGTTTTGGTTTCATTTTGACTAGTTTAAAGTTACATGTTCTATTCAATGGTCATTCCGACGCAGGTATTTTTAGTGTCGATTCTTTTGTCTCTCAGTATAGTCCGGACCAGAACTTTAACGCGTGATTCGCATTCATAATTGCATATCACGCACAATCATAAACAATCATATAGATTACCAACAAAGGAACAATAACATAATACCCATCATGCAGTATTAAAGATGTCTGTACTTTAGAGTAATCTCGCGAGACGTGACCTAAAACGAGACTGATTATCTCCCGAATTCATAGAGCGCTGATTGTTAAAGAAATGAAATTCCCGGGAGTAAGAAACAACATTTACCAACAACACTGGCTAACAGCTAGAACAAAACAACGATATCATCACCAAGAGACACATACTGTCTTCATGGAAGGTTGGACACCAATTAGACCTCAAGGAACAGGGCAATTACAAAGGGATCATTTCTTTATAGAGAGACACTGGTTTGTTAAGTCTAAACAATGTTGACCAATGACCGTCCAAGCGTATGCGCAGAGTGATCATGTTATTAATAATTAATTAATGTGTATGATCATATTTCAATGGTGTCTGCTTCATACATGAGATATGGTAGTATGACTACATTCCACCCACGAGTAACGGTTGTTGCTTCTGCAGCGGGCCTCTCCTGGGGGCTGATTCATTAGTAGGAATGACAGAATGTGACATGTGGCCTAATCGTATGATATGAAATATGAAATATGCTTTCAAATACGACATATGCTTTCAAATATGAAATATGCTTTCAAATATGAAACATGATTTCAAATATGAAATATGATTTCAAAAAGAAATATGATTTCAAATATGAAATATGAAAAAGGATTTCAAATATGCAATATTATTTCAAATTATTCAAATATGAAATATGAAAATAAGTTGATAAACAATATGAAGCGAGTGGTAACAGGTGCATAATTAGCTATGATTTTTGTTATCTTTAAAGGGGCAGTAGCACGTTTTTTTCGTTGAAATAAGTCGATGAAATGTATTTGAAAAATAATGTCACCAATAGTAAAACACCCTTCTCTCTTCGGAAAATCAAGTTAAAAAATGAGTGTACATGGTTCCGTAAAGCCACGGAAATCGTTTTTGTCATTCGAAATAATAAATTGTGTTCACAATAAAATGGCCGCCATGCAATTTTGCTTAATACGCAACACAGTTATTGCAACTACGGATAATTGGTTTGTGTAATAAGATCTTTTACCCTCTAAAGTAAATATAAATAACATAAACTATCAATATAAATGGAAAATTTGAAAAAAACGTGCTACTGCCCCTTTAAGATATATCTCTGGGGGATATTACGTAAAACGAGTAGTGCATCCTATCCTCCTCCTCTTTAATCGAATAGACTTAAATCAAATGGGATCTCACTTTAAAACTTGCTAAAGTGTTTGTTTTATTAAATTAATTAGATAAAATAGAAAAAATATTACACTATATTTAATGAACTGTGTTCATTATAACAATGAAATGAATCATTATTTCTATATTATTATGTTATAACTTTTAAAGGGGCAGTAGCACGTTTTTTTAAGTTGGTGATTTCAATGTTTTTGAAAAATAATGTCACCAATAGTAAAACACCATTCCTTCTTCGAAAAGTCAAGTTAAAAAATGAGTGTACATGGTTCCGTAAAGCCATGGGAATAGTTTTTGTCATTCGAAATAATAAAATGTGTTCACAATAAAATGGCTGCCATGTATTTTTTGTATTATACGCTACACCGTTTTTACCACAGGGGAACATTGGATTATGTAATAAGATGTTTTGTCCTCTAAAGTAGATATACATGACATAAACTATCATTATAAATGCGAAATTTGAAAAAATAAAATTTGCAAAAAAACGTGCTACTGCCCCTTTAAAGTGCAACCTCGACTGGCTTTGATGGGCATTTCTCACTTGTAGCATAGGTAATATGTAATTAGTGTTAACACACCTGAACGATTATAAAATAATTTAATAATATTCCGCTTTTATTTGTAAGAATGAATCCAAACAAAAGGTGTTGCCTTTGTGATTAAAACTGTTTGACGATGAAATATGTTAAATGCTACACAAAATTAAAAGGTGCTCATGCGGATATACCACTAAACTGTTCACGATTTTACCTCGACTTTCCAAGCGCAATAATTATCAGAAATATATTACACTGGTTAGGTAGAAGCACTTGGAGTCGTGTGCAAAGTCGTTATTACAGACAGCGGACGGTTTCATCAAGTTTTACATAAGGAACAAATGTGGCCACACGCGTGTAAAACGTTGCCTTTATTAGACAATAACGATGTCGTGTGCTACTCCTTCAGGACCAAAGTACGTCTTTATATCGAAGCAGTTCAGGAACACTGAAGGATAATGTATAAGGCGTGTGTTCACGGTTCGCTTTACTGTTAAACGATTTATGAGCACATGTGGTCATTAAGAAAAAAAAAGCTATTTCAGCCGTTGGCATCACAATTTAAATACTTCAGGTTGGGGTATCTTCCAATAAATTATTTTATGAGACCATACATAATGGCATCTAAAAATAGAAAGTTTCGTCATGAAAACTAACGATTTCGTATGAAATGTACGTCGATTCTAGTGATGGTCAATTTCAGTAAAATTATTTTATTTGATGCGACCCAAGTCAAATTACATATAACTCAGTTAAGAGATAAAGTCTTGAAAGAAACGATTCCAGGTAAAAATACGATGTAGATGTACGAAATATAAATTTATACAATCTAAGATGAAAATGTAAATAAATAAACGCTATGAAATGATCATGAATAAAACAACAATCTGAGAATTCAGAATCACAATTTTTTTTAAAAAAGAGTTATAATTTTCATTAAAATCAGAACAGAAAATGAAAACAAACAAATCTAGTATCAAAATTTACACAAAGACAATTCACAATGTTAATTTTCAGCAAATTCATCTTAAGTGATACGAGTGAAAATGCTTTCAAACTCCACAAATGTTTATTTAGTAGTGGAAACAACGACCCCGGCATCACGATTTTTTAAAAACGATAATTGGTGATGGTAATTTCAGTAAAATCATTCTATGTGAGACGATTCAAAATGGCATTAGCTTGAATCAATAAGTCGGGAGAATTACCAGCTTGGAGGAGACACCTTAAGCGGGCTCTGTCCTAACCTGACATCCCTTTCACGTTGAAAACCTTACTCTACCGTCTTCCTCTGCTAATTAAACACCTTTATAACTCTCCTATTGGAAAAGCGAGTGACTTGGTCACTAGAACTGGTAAAGCGGAAATGAGCTAGCGCCATTTTCTCCCAGGGGGCCTCAAGTCTCGCGCTCTAACGGCGTTTCTCGTATCTTCACTGACAAGCAAGGGGTGAAATCTGCCGCTTATCTATTTGAGTTCTTTGGAAAGGGACGTTAAAAAATGGACAGGGGAGGTAACTCGAGTTGGCATTAGCAAATCGCAACTTGGCTGAGGCGAAGAATTCAATTTTCCAACTCCATTGCAGGGTGCTAGTGAAGAAGAAAAAATCGTATGCAAGGAGCTGATTTTTTGCAAATTTTATCGATGGTTGAAACCAGTTTGAGGTTTGTGAGGGCAAAAAATGGATTATCTTTCGAAAACGTGACAGAAATTTCGGAAAGACAATTGGTTGAAAAAAAACTGGTGCGTGAGTGTGTTATTAGAAAACCGCCTCGTCTCCAAGCAAGGCTTTAAGTCGCAAAAACGCGAAATGGAGAGGGAAACCGAATTGAAACTGGCGTACTCTTTGACTGTTAAATCCCATAAAAATTTAAATCAATAAGTTTCAAAGAATATGGGATTTTTTGATAAAGGAATTAAATTTGTTAAAGGTTTACATAGAGAGCTGAATGAATACTATAAATGGTTGTTGTTATTATTGTGTTGAACTTACTTCGATAAGTTGCAATCGATTTGATCAAAGAATGTTCGATGTATATTTCAATGTTTAACATCATCATTTTTTTTTTTCGTTTTGTACATTAATTATCGAGATTCCGTGACATCATGGTCCTTGTCGTTATAATAATATTTTCTTATCGTTATCATCGCCCACACCTTATTCGTTCTATACCTCATTATTATTATCATCATCATCATCATCATCATCGTCATCATCAAAACCATTATCGCTTAAATCGGCACCACCATCATCACCATCATCATCATCATCATCATCACAACCATCACAGCATCATCACCACCATCATCATTACTACCCCATCAACCATCACATCATCATCATCACCACCACCACAACCATCACCTCATCATCATCATCATCACCATCACCACAATCATCACCAACACAACCATTACATCACCATCATCACCATCGTCACCACCCCAACCATCACCATACCATCATCATCACCACCACAACCATCACATCATCATCATCACCACCACAACCATCACATCATCATCATCATCATCATCACCATCACCACAATCATCACCAACACAAACATCACATCACCATTATCACCATCGTTACCACCACATCCATCACCTCATCATCATCATCATCATCATCATCACCACCACAACCATCACATCACCATCACCATCGTTGCCACCACAACCATCACAACACCATCATCATCATCACCATCACCAACTCCACCATAACCATTACATCACCATCACCTACGTCACCACCACAACCATCACATTATCATCATCATCACCATCACCATCACCACCACCACCATAACCATCACATCACCATCACCTACGTCACCACCATAACCATCACATCACCATAATCATCGTTACCACCACAACCATCACAACACCATCATCATCATCATCACCATCACCACCACCACCATAACCATTACATCACCATTACCTACGTCACCACCACAACCATCACATCACCATAATCATCACTATCATCATCATCACCACCTCAACAATCACATCACCATAATCATCACTATCATCACCATCACCACCTCAACAATCACATCATCATCATCAACGTCAGCACCATCATCAACTTCACCATCATCATCAGCGTCACTATCATCATCAACGTCACCACCACCATTAACGTCACCCTTATCATCAACGTCACTACCATTATCAACGTCACCATCATCATCAACGTCACAAACTTTATCAAAGTCACTATCATCATCAACTTCACCCTTATCATTAACGTCAGTATCACCATCCATATTTATAATTGTTTTCTTTTCATCATCGTCATTAGTTTCGTCGTAATAAACCTCATCGCCACAAACAAAAAAGTAAAGAAAATTTAATTATTCAATTTGTATTGTTATTACTCGCAATCTCATTTTCACTTATCAAAATTAATTTTGTTCGGCTTTTTATTTACCTCTTATTCACTCTCTTCATCCACATCATTATTGCTATTGTGCAATACAACCCCTGAATAAGATATTGTATGCCGAATAATGTTATATTAAACATATTTGAAAACATAAAAAATACTCATGTGAGGATAAATGATATATCATATTAATGAACAGTTTGTAATTTAAAGTGATCAATACGGTTATTTGTTTTCAAATATATGTTTTTAATAAGATGTCACTATTCTTAATTAAATAGAGTCCGTCACATACATCTGTATCTGAAATTAATTACAATAAAATTCGAAAACGAGATATTTTCAATGAAATTTTACGTTTTAGTCAGAAAGTCATATTTTTTAAACATTACTATTCATAAGTACGTGCTGGGACCATTTATTTTGTAAGAGAACATATTGGAATGTTGAGGAAAATATAAATACCTCTATTATTATTGTTGTCAATCATTTTATATCAACTCAATTGCCCAAACTATAGATTTGCAGTCTAAATGTATATGATATATTAATTGTAACCTCAGAATAAAAAAGAATAAGATTAGATCGTGAAGCAATTTTATATGATTATGAATAAATGTATGATAACTATATAGAAAAAACTAAAGTCGAAGTTTGTGGTAGATAGAGAATAAAACACAAAATTGCAAGATAACACACGCTTTTTGGTTATTCCTGATATTGATTAACTATCTATTTATTCTTCTCTCTCTCTCTCTCTCTCTCTCTCTCTCTCTCTCTCTCTCTCTCTCTCTCTCTCTCTCTCTCTCTCTCTCTCTCTCTCTCTCTCTCTCTCTCTGTCTCTCTGTCTCTCTCTGTCTCTCTCTCTCTCTCTCACTCTCTCTCTCTCTCTCTCTCTCTCTCTCTCTCTCTCTCTCTCTCTCTCTCTCTCTCTCTTCTCTCTCAGACTCAGTCCCTTCACATCTGTTCACTACGACATGTTCACGTGTACAGGGAATGTTCTCATCATGTTCATTGACAGGCCAGTCGAGTGTTCGGTAAGTACATTTTATAAAAATAAACGGAAGAAATGACAATGTATGACGCCGTTTCCTACGTATTTGAGATTATACTGAGGAAAAAAAGTTTTCATAATTTTTACCCCTGATCATTTCAACGAGCATCCAAAAGTGTTATGGTTAACCTTTAGGTATGAAATAAGTGTATATGGTTCAATCAATCGTCATAATACAAATACAAAATATTCGGTTTCTTATTTACTATTTCTGAAATTTATCAAAGATCACATGATATGTGCAATCAGAAACGTAGGAAGGTGAAGAAAGTGATGAAAGATGTCACATTCAGTTGTTTTATGGCGTCACTGTCAAGGCGGTACGAGAACAGTTGAGAAAAGAAGGGAATGCATGGCTGCAAGATAAACGTTATGTCTGCACATGCGCTATACAAATTATCGGACCTCATATGCTTTCGATAAATTCAATATTTAAAAGAAATCAGATGCATTTGACTATGGCACGATCCAATAATACTTATCTGGAGTAGTTTGAATGAATTAATCGGTGACTGTGGTTAAATTCCACATATAATATGTCTTATTTAAGGATTGTTTTACATGTTTTGTGCCTTTATCGAAGTATAACAGCAACAAATTGTATAACATCGCGTAGCCTCGACGGAGGCACAAAACGTAAAACAATCCTTATAACTACAAAATCAACAAGTTTGTCTTTAAATATTTACACAAATCTAATATATTTGTCATTTATCACGGGAGGCAGCAGCTTGTTACACGCAACAATACATGGCTGAAGCAAATTTTAGGAATTCTTAATTCAAAACGGCAGAGGATTCAATTTCGTTTTCCCAGCATTCACATGTATACAATCAGGGTTCGTTTTTTTTCTGGTTTACTCATTTTGTGATTAACCCTCATTAGCATATCACGAGACGTTCAAACATGGCTACCGTTTACGAAGCGCAAGTGGATGAACAAGCTTGAGGACTTGTATCTATTAAAATGAAGTGTTCCCGGTGAACTTAATTGTCTGATTCTGAAAAGGAATGTATATTCCAGTTATCGGCGTAGGTTTGAAGACGAAATGACATGTGTATATCATATTTTGCATCAAAACGTTACGTTCAGTAACACGGCCGTTTGTTCTGATGGATTGTGACGTCACAAGGTACGAAAGCACGAGGTATGGTAGCACATTTTATCTGCATTCATCGAGAAATGGCAGCAGGTTTTTGAGAGCTCTCGTCCAATCAGAAACGCGGAAATAAGTGTAACAAAACCATTTTGTAATTATATATCGATGAACAGTTGTGTATCATCAAAAATAATTTTGGAAAAAATTTAAAACATTCATTTTTTTAAGTTTTAAAAAAAATTGAACTATTCTTTGACTGCTGACTAAACACCTGTACTTTTCAGTTTTAGATTATGACATCGCAAACTTGAGATATTTGCAATTGAAAATCATACATATGATAAAATCAACTGAGGTGAGTACTTTCTTTAGCCCGGTAGTTTATATCACCCCTTATGTTTGAACTTATATGTGGGAAATTTTGAATTTTTCTAGTAAGTAATATATAATCGTTCATTGAGAAGTTGATCTACGTTTGGGGAAAGAAACTGGTTCTTCGACTGGCTTAGTTAAGTGACATATCAACATAGATAAACAATAAGGGAAGTCTTATCTGCAATAAATTTTGAGATTCGAAACCACAACCTCTATTTGAATATCCAAACTGGTCACCCATTGCGCCATCGTTTCGATGTAAACTGAAGTACAAAAGAAAGTACACATCTCAGGTGGTATCGATTAATTCAATATTTTAAAAGAAATATGATGTATTTGATTTTGGCAAGATTGCAATAACACATATCTGCAGTAGTTTGAATGAATTCATTGGTGTCTGGTTAATATTTAGTTACAATATGTTTGTTGAAAAAGAAAAGATAAGACAAGACAAGACAAGACAAGATATATCTGTATTGCCCACCGTATCTATACTAGTTTGAATGTATTCATTGGTGTCTGGTTAATATTTAGTTACAATATGTTTGTTTAAAAAGAACAGACAAGACAAGATAAATGTGTATTGCCCACCGTATTTACACTACCGTAACTCTTACAATGTTTAAAAGTTGTAAATGTGTGAAAACTGAGGCACATTTATTTATTTTCAGATAAAATGTATCTCATATGTTGATGAACAGTCGCCTTTTATCAAAATCAAGTTTGGAAAAATAAATAAATTTTAACATTTTAATTTGAAAAAATAAAAACCACGTGAAGTATTCCTTGACTGATGACTAAACGCCTTCATTATCCATTCAGTTTTAGAGTACAACGTCAAAACTTAAGATATTTGTAATTGAAAAGTATATATGTATATGATAAGATAAACTATATAAGGTGTATACTTTCTTTTTCCTGGTAGTTTACCATAAAGACCATGTGCACTGACTCAAATGCCTGTACCTTATTTATAAAGTAAAGTATAGTGTTGAATCAATAGCTTGAATTTTCAAAGTAAAAATAATAACTTGAATTGAAGATGTGACAAATACAATTATGTATTACGTTTATGAATTATGACTTAACAGGTGACATACTTACAATATATCGCCAAGCTCCACGTACTTCCAAATTCAATTCTTTTGTACTTTAGTTTATATGGTTCGAACCTCATCCAGGAATCGCTTTTTTAATGTTTAGAATCGACACGATTGTACATCGTGTGATCGAAAGACCGAATCAAAGAATGTACATTAATGACAACATATTTTGTTAGTTTCATTTCCATACAAAACCGATATTGAAATATCATTTTCAGCACCGTTTGAGTGTTAGAAAAAACATGAAGAAACATGAAGAAATTTTGAAAAATCTTTTATCAAACATGTTTTAGAAATACTTTCAAAATCGACTTTCCCCGACAGCATTATTTCGTTTTACTGTGTTGAACATTTGGTGAAGTTCCATTTGTCCGAGTGTATTTAACAATGCGATTCATTGATCTAACAGTAAAGGTGGGGTGTAATTGATTGCAATTTACCAGGTCAATTATTATTCCCTGACAAAAAACAGTTATGAGTACTTATCTAATTATTGCCACCTGCGACCGGACATGGATGACCGTTCACGGTGGTCAGCCAACACCTTTGATCTTACCGACATTTCAGCGATGCAACCAAGGACGACATAAAGATAAAGTGATATGCTGTAAAACAGTTTATGATAAATATGCTCTTTTGAATTATCAATAACGAGCAAAAAATGCCCCGACGGCTCAGCTTTCAAAAACATTTCTATAGCACCTGAGGGATCTGATGTCGCTTATGACATACAAAAAATAAATTTCTTTTAAAAACAACCCTCAGATGCTCTAATACACTGCGTTGCCACTTCGTGAGATTTAAAGCTCTGTTTAGCGGCCTCTTAGGACTTTGATCATTAATGAAATTTGATTGCTAATTTTGTTGGATATCTCGTAGCGGGTCTCGCGAGATTTGAGCTGGGGCGAGAGCGAAGAAAGCGACCGTAATAGGCCGAGTTAACGCAAGCGTCTTGGAGAGTTTCGAGGGGTAATTACGAAAGGCCCGCAAGAGTCAATTAAGTAGTTAGCGAACTGGGGGGCTATTCTGACAGAGAGCGTTAGCGGCTCGCTTCCTAACACTTCCCACATGATAGTGTTGTTCCAAATTAGATACGATGTTTTCATTCCTGTAAATTCTCAAAGGTCCCTCGCCCTACACAATTTCAAAATGGCGCATCTTTCTGGAGGTTTTAAAGTCTAGCGTTAGTTATGTCTGACTTTTTAAATAATTGTGTCGGTTTCAGGTATATGGTATTAAATATTGTCTCAGCGTTAGTTTTTTGGGGATATATTGATAATAATATCGCTAAAATATTAAAACTGTGTTGACGAAAGGTAATGCATTTACATGTATCATTCAATATGCCTTTGGGGAATCAATATGTGTTGTGTTATAAATAACGCCTTGACATCATATACTACATGACATAATAAAATTTTGACATCATCAAGTATATGAATCACGATTCTAAAATGTAATAACTGTGATGACGTCATAATGTATAGCATCGGTGGACTTCAAAACTAAGGACACTACTGGCCACATATATATTTTTCATCGAAATCTAATAAAGAGTGATTTTGGAATATGAAATTATTATTTTTTGTCTTATTCTTATATTTTCGTTGCCGTAGCATACTGGTTGTATTTAAGCCACGTGAACCCTATCTTGATTTATAAAGAAGCATTTCTACTATAATATATAAATAGGCGTTGGCTGTTTGCACCCAGAATACACTTTCACTTTCGTCAGCGTACAAATCGCACATTGAAATTCAACAAAAACCACGGGAAGGTGCATGATTTCCGTGAATCACGAGGAAATGGACAAGTTATTCCAGACTGGCACGAGCAACCTGTCAATTATACCACACCTCGTCGTGCTTATGTCAATATCAGCTTGCTTTGCACGTGAAGCATGCATAGCTTCTCGTTGGAAATTCACTAAAAAATTATAGACATTTTGACAACCCATTAACAAAAAGAAAGATAAAAGAATGGCAAAATGAAACAGGATAAATACTATTTATATACATGTATATATAATATAATATTTATATTTAAAAAAAAAAAGTATTTGTTATCTTTCTCAAATTCCAAACGAAATATTAGCCATTTTCAAACGTTTAAATGCCATTTTAAATGATAAACGAAACGGTATAAAGACATTCTTCACCGTTAAGTTCCGCCGTCTCGCTTTACGGAAACTTTAGCCAATCATTCTGTTCAGTGGACCATGACAACAGCATTAACGAGATTCGTATTTTAAAAAATATTCCCCCTTTTCATGATTGACACCCAAGCTGTTGCAAGATGTAATAAGAGAAACTTATAGAAGCTACCGTACCGTTGTAAATGTCACTTTGTTTGCAAAATTGTACGTTTGTGAGATTTTAAAAACTTAAATTGCACATGAAAATGTCTAAAATTTGTTACATTTTTTACGAGCTGGCCGCATTCAATGTTGACAGGCTGTACGTTTTCGTGATTCCTTCTTCACACCTGTGACGGCCATGGACTTATTTTAATCCAAATTATGGAAATGTTTTTTTTCTTTCAACAACATTACCATTCTCTGTCCCGCACAGCGCGATTTCGAACATTGTTATTCTTGAAATACGTTTAACTTTAAAATATACGCCATATTTTTGCATAAATTCATGAACAACCTTATCATCGTATTTTCTGAAATAAAAACTGAAATTCAGGGACTGATTGAATTTGAAAATATTGTAATTTGAAATATATTGATGGTTTATGATTTAATGCATGTATTAATAATTCTATCAGCGATTTTAAAATATCAAATGACAAAATGATAACTCATTTGCATAGTTTCATAAGCTGTCCGTTTTTTATTACAATAATTATCATAAGCGCTAAAAACAGAACGGATCCCCTTTCAGGTAAGTTTAAAGTGACATTCATTTTGTTTCCTAATATTTCATTTGGTTTTAATACTTGCTCAAATACTGATGTGCTGTAATTTTAGTTATAATTTCACTCAACTTGCATATTTATCCCCGATCGCCAAATAAAACCAACATTTATTAACTACACCCAGTGGAAACGATACGATATCATACAAAAAACAAGATATTGCAATCAACGAATAATACATATACAACTGAAATAGTTACATCATCATCATTTTTGGCTTGTTTTATGACGTCATACAGTAATGGTGCGTCACCAAATTCAAGTCCAAGTAGGTACATTATGCCGACTTCTTATACATACCAAAAACGTCACGTATGTTGAAATGTATCTTTGTAAAAAGTTTCTTTCCAAATGCATATTGCTTCATTTTAAATATTAATTATAAACAAACAATAAGATCACCCTTTACCAGTCGCAAGGGCGCCTACAGTCTGCCGAAAATTCTTGGATCCATCTACCTTGTGTACAGTTAACTGTTCAAGTGATATAGATAGAATTAAAGTAAATCAATATCAGGAATAACAAAAAAGCAATTTAAAACTGAACTGGACAATACACATGTTGTGCCCCTTCATTTTGGTCTTACATACAAGGCGGGACTTGATTGTACATTATGAATGAAATTAAAAAACGAGTAATTTCATCTGAGTTCAAGTAGATCCTGCGTACTCAAACTCAGCAAATAACCTCAATATCTATTCACCGGTGGCCTATTGAACATATGTCCATAGAAACATTGAAGCACTATACATCACATCAATTTGAACAAATATTTTATATCCAAAATCCTTAGATGAGGGTGAAAGAATATAGCTCAATTGTTGGTTGGTTAAGGTCCGTTCACACTCTGCGATTTGTCCTTACATCTTTGTTTCAACCAATAGTATCGACACATCTATGTGCACCAGATTATACCTCGATATTTCGATATTTCGATAAGTCGATAAGTCGATAAGTCGATGAGATTGGTTTCTACAAATCGTAACTACAAATCGTACCATGAGAACGGGCCTTTGGAGGTTGTGTCAAACTAGCATTGTTTACTTCTACTGTGCTATAAAATCTTCTCTGACACAACTATGCTATAACATCTTCTCTGACACATCTGTGCTATAAAATCTTCCCTGACACAACAATGCTATACAATCTTTTCGGACACAACTGTGCTATAAAATCTTCTCTGACACAACTGTGCTATAAAAACTTCTCTGACACAACTGTGCTTTAAAATCTTCGGCTATTATATTGTTACAAGGGGGGTCTGTGTGAGCCCGAGGGGTGATGATGTATGGACTCACCCACGAGACTAACCACAGGTCAAGAAGCGGTTAAGGGTCACGGGAGGGATAATTATCTGATTCAGTTATAGGTGCTTTATTATCCATAACCGTCATGCAAACATGATATTCAGGAGTGTCATTTTCAGAAGCTCTGCAGGAGGAATCGGAAGTGATTGTATGTCTTTTGTGGCTGTTGCTTGATTTGCATAATTGATATTTCTTCCTATAAAGTATCAATATTTTAAAGATAGTTTGACATTGGCTGTTTACTTGTTTGAGTATCACTAATATTACTAAGTCCTATCTGGCTCAAAATGTTACTGATTGATATCTTACTGTTAGGTAGCATACACTCAACCGCAAAAGAAACGCCACCATACAAAATAATCCATGAGTGACAAACACGACTGAACCAGAGATACCTAACGCTTCAGGGGCCAATTAAATTTGAAATTTCAATACATATCTGACGTGTTCATATTTCTAAGAAACACATCTTTTAACAAATTTAGAAGGCGTCCTTTTCGAATCTCCTTAACTAGACGAGATTGAAGAGTCAAAAAGGCAGTTTTGGCTTGTTTTTTTACGTCCTAAAGTAAAGACGCGTCAACAAAGTTAAGTCAAAGAAGGCTATCTATGTCGACAATTTTGGACAATTTCGGATAATCTTCTAACACTTCCGCAAACCTCTTACGTATTTCTCCTCGATCCTTCCAAATGGATGCAATTGGATGCATACTTCTTTACTTGAGGGTTTAAATTGTTTTCATTTTTTTATGGTCAGAGAAATTTAATGTAGAATTGATGAAATTTGTACATATTCAATCATATCATGAACACGTTTTTCGGATTTCACCTCACGTATTTATTTTTACATATAATTTCGGTGCTGATTTCAAACTACGGACACTTCTAAAACAAGGTTTAGTAGCCTTCAATGTTGTTTTTGTACACTGTCTCATATTGCCATATGCAAGGCATAACTCTTCCCCCTGGATGGTTTAAACCTTGCTCCATTTCCTTCACTTTACCGTGCTAACATCACCCAAATGCATAGTGGGCTGGGATTCGCCAGAACAGAAATTAGGGAAATACTGCAAGGCTTAAATTAGCCAGTAATCGAGACTGGCGGGAGTAATGCCTTGCGGATAGAAGTTGTTTGAAATACAATACATTGTACATACATGTCAGTTTCAATGTACAAGGGTAAAATACCACATCTAAATTTTGATAAAATACAACGATGTTCTCTAAACATAACATTCTAAACATAATTTTCAACAAGGGAAATGCCATCATACAAACGTTAGGCGCGCAATTTATTGTCATTTACATTAATTTTTCCAACGTCATTCCATAAAGAGGTCTGCTAATTATCTTCATCCTGTTTTTTTAGAAACTTCTTTATAATATAATTAATGCAAAATTTGGAGCCCCACTCATTAAAAAGTAATCATTCACAACTGTAATGAAAGAACAACATATTAAGTTTATAATCAAGGGAAATTCATGTTTTGCAAAGTCAAAACGTGAATCCTTTTTAATATGCGACATATATGCACAGACTTAAGTCTAACAGTATGACGAAAACATTCGACTTGTTGTAAAACATCTACAGAGCAACAACCGATATCCCCTTTAATAGCATTTACAGAATTATTCTATCAATTCCTAGAGACATTTGGCTATTTGCACATGTACTTCCCTATATTTATTTATACCCAAAATGTATAATATGTAAATAAACTTACAGGCAAAATAAAGTACTCACCTCATATGGTTTTGATTAAGTCAATATTCAAAAGAAATCAGATGCATTTGACTAAGACACGATAGAATAATACTTATCTGCAGTAGCTTGAATGAAATAATTGGTGACTGTGGTTAAATTGTAGTTAAAATATCTTTATTTAAAGAAGACAGGGGTAAGAAATTAGAAACATGACCCTACCATGTTTGTTAATGTGTGCAGATTCAGGTACATTTATTAATTTTCACATAAAATATGTCTTATATGTCGATGAACGATTGTGTATCATCAAACATATTTTTTAAAGAAATTTAAAATGAAAAAAAGATGTAGAAGTATTCTTTGACTGCTTACTAAAAACCTGTACTTTTCAGTTTTAGATTATGACATCGAAAACTTGAGATATATACATGTGAAAATCATACAAATGCTTAAATCAACTGAGGTGTTCTTTCTTTTGCCTGGCAGTTTACATAGAAAGCCGATCAATAGTCCTACTGTCAAGCGACTGACTGACTGGACTGACAATCGATAACAATCGTTAGCGATTTAAAGCAACCATAATTTGAAATATATACTTTTGTATCATTGATTAATTTGGCCTAATTACAGGTACGAGGTCTGTTGTATTGGCATGTCGTTATATTTCATCTGTGCAAAGATTAAGAGTTCATTTACATCATAATCAGAATTATAAATGAAGTTGGTGAACTCATATATTTATTGAACGTTTTGTTGAGATAGCTTCAGTCCTTTGACCATTTTGTCTTTGCGCATGCTCAATGGCCGAGTCGGTCTCGTATTGGCCCAATTTGTCTCGTATTGGCCCAGTGTGTCTCGTATTGGCCCATTTTGCTGTATTGGCCCAGTTTGCTGTATTGGCCCAGTTTGCTGTATTGGCCCAGTTTGCTGTATTGGCCCAGTTTGCTGTATTGGCCCAGTTTGTCTCCTGCTGACCAGGTTGTCTCGTATTGGCCTAATTTGTCTCGTATTGGCCCAGTGTGTCTAATATTGGCCCAGTTTGTCTCATATTGGCCCAGTTTGTCTCATATTGTATTGGCCCAGTTTGTCTAATATTGGCCAAGTTTGTCTCATATTGGCCCAGTTTGTCTCATATTAGCCCAGTTTGTCTAGTATTGGCCCAATTAGTCTCATATTGACCCAGTTTGCCTCATATTGGCCCAGTTTGTCTCGTATTGGCCCAATTTATCTCATATTAGCCTAGTTTTCCGTATTGACCAAACTCAAGTGGCCAAGGTAGTACATACTATATAATTGTGATATGACTAATATTTAATTAATAAATTAGCGTGAAAAGAGATAAACTCTTAGCCCAGGAACGCATTACACGTGCAGCAAGATCTTACACTACCTCCAGGCTGCTGCATATCTCAAGAAACAAACTGAAAATAGCATTTTTGTTTCTGTTTCTGAAAGAACACGTCTTCAAAATCTAGGCGACTTACGAACGTGTCATATAACTTTTCTTTTATATTTATGAACGTCTTGATGTGTCAGCGAATTAAAGCCCAAGAGTGTACATTATGTTGAGAACATCTTTTATTTTTGTATTAAATTTCACTTTAATTTCACTTTAACTATTTCAGCACCCAATGTGTGTTTCACCATACATAACATTAAAAGCATATTATCTTTATGAATGAAATGGTATATATGTTTATTTTAATTATGCTTATGAAAAACATTCAATATTGGCTTTATCTGGCAACACTACTTTTGAAAATTAGGTATTGTTTATTTTGTTCGATAGTGTATCTCATACCTTTAACATACAATACATACAAAATCATTATAAATGACTTTTTTTTATTCATAACATAAATCTAATTTCACTTAACTAAATGTCTTGCTCGAATAAATTCCATGCATTTATATAACAATTTACTACAACATATGGTACTTAGTATACCTTCTAAAACCACCACTGATTATATAATGCATTCAAAGTATATAATTGAAAATTCAAAAATCACATTTCTGTGAGAGCAAATTATGTAAGCTCATGTGATTCATTGATTTTAATTTACGTTTATAAAGTGAATCTGCATAATAATCAAACAATAACAATGACTAGACTTAATGTCCCGTTTAAAAATAAAAATATCCTCAGTAATAACTGATTAATAAATCACTCGCATCATAACATAACTGTTTGCCATTTCTTGTGATTAGCATAAAGATAGTTTGTTAAATTCTGCAAAATAGATAAGTTTAAATGAACTCTTCAAATTGCGTTGATTATGTTTTAATTGACTAAAACTGAATTAACTGCTATCATGATTTGTCGTCTCTTAAATTTAAACTTGAATTTAATGTCTTGAAGTTGTTGCTATATGATAAATGGCCTCTACATTTTGTATCTTGTCTCTCTGTCTCTGTCTCCCATCAAGTCTATCCCTTGCCCTCACACCCCCTTGTCTCTCACTGTACACATGTCATTCTATTTTGTCTGTCTCTCTGTCTCTCTGTCTCTCCATGTAATCTCTGACTGTCTGTCTGTCGTTCTGTTTGTCGGCAGGGAAGTAGTGTTCTTTTTTCATACAAAATTGCTGTCTGTCCTATTTCTCCCCCCCCCTCTCTCTCTCTCTCTCTCTCTCTCTCTCTCTCTCTCTCTCTCTCTCTCTCTCTCTCTCTCTCTCTCTCTCTCTCTCTCTCTCTCTCTCCCTCTCTCTCTCTCTCTCTCTAGGTAACATTTGTCACTGATATCGCATTATCGCATACTAAATTCACCGACGGAGATTATACAAAAATATTTTTCATAATACAATTACATACAAATAGGTTTATTTACCAGTGAAGTGGTTATATAGAGAAATTTATTACGATTATAAGTGTATGACTGTTGGAGGTTGAACCATATAACCTCGTATCCTTAATTGGTTTGTCTTGTTTTAATGAATAAATTCATAATACTGTCAAACATAATTATCGAATCATGTTCATATGTTATTGATGCAATATTGCCATGACATTTCCAATGAATAAAATTAAACGCCCATTGTGATTATATACTACTTACGCATATATAATAATTACGCTTATTACAAATAACATACTGTATCTGTTGTACCGGTACTAATGATACACGTTTATAATTAAAACATGACCGGGATGTAAATCGCATCAGGTTAACAGGCGCTCCTGACATACGGTATACACACCGCAAAAGAAATGTCACCTTAAAAATAATATTTCCTCCCAATTTGATAAATGCGATTGAAACAGAGTAGCATCGAGTCTTCAGAAGCCAACTAAACTAAATTTGAATTTTTAAAACAGTATATGTTCATATTTCATGCAGATGGGCGTTTTAAGAAATCGTTGTTTTGAATCTCCTTAAAGGGGCAGTAGCACGTCTTTTTTTCAAATTTTATTTTTTTCAAATTCCTCTTTCATAATCATAGTTTATGTCATTTATATTAACTTGAGAGGGTAAAACATCTTATTACACAAACCAATTATTCGCAAGTAGTAATAACAGTGTTGCGTATAAAGCAAAAATTGCATGGCGGCCATTTTATTGTGAACACATTTTATTATTTCGAATGACAAAAACGATTCCCATGACTTTACGGAACCATGTAGACTCATTATTTAACTTGGTTTTCCGAAGAGAGACTGGTGTTTTACTATGGGTGACATTATTTTTCAAATACATTTCATCGACTTATTTGAGCGAAAAAACTTGTTACTGCCCCTTTAATATATAGATGAGATATGAGAGTCAAAAAGAGCGTTACTGATTTGTTTAATGACGTCATTTATACAGTATTGATGCGTTAATAGATTTAAACCCAAGAAGGTTATTTATATCGGTCACATCATTTACGAATTACATCTCTTCAATTAATAATTTGTTGACTTAATTGCAAAATTGTCCGGCCAAATACCTTTCTTGAAAATTCGATTTCAGCACCCCAAGTGTATTTGAACTAACCTAAAAATAAAGGCACAACAATGATGTGTATGAAATTGAGAGTACGACTTTAGACAACATAAGTAGTTCATGTTTCATGACTCTGTTTAGACAACAGAGGTATTTCATGTTTCACTCTCTTTAGACAACAGAAGTATTTCATGTTTCATGACTCTGTTTAGACAACATAAGTATTTCATGTTTCACTCTGTTTAGACAACAGAAGTATTTCATGTTCCTTCTGTTTAGACAACAGACGTATTTCATGTTTCACTCTGTTTAGACAACAGACGTATTTCATGTTTCCTTCTGTTTAGACAACATAAGTAATTCATGTTTCACTCTCTTTAGACAACAGAAGTATTTCATGTTTCACTCTCTTTAGTTTCACTCTCTTTAGACAACAGAAGTATTTCATCTTTCCTACTGTTTAGACAACAGGAGTATTTCATGTTTCACTCTGTTGGAAAGGAGGCGGCGTTTCTTTTGCGATTAAAACAATACCCAATTTTCAACAAATTGTTGAAATACTGTGTGACAGACAAATGATATTCGGCAAAAACAGTGAAATAGTCTCTATATATTATTATAATCACTATATAACAATAGGAAGGCGTCATAAGAAGACCGCGATAAAGCAAGGCAACCATGGATGCCGTATTCAAAAACTGAATGATAGTTACACAATGTGCAAAAGTACTTTAATTTAGTAAATAGGACATTTGACAAAACCGAGAAGTCAAAAAATAATATATTTAGACTGCGCAACTCGCGAAAATATACATTTCTAATCCATTAATCAATGGTCATGACGGCACTCTATTGTGTTAACAGTTGATTATAATTTACTGGTAATTGACTGTCCCAGTCAAGAGGGGTGTTAGGTTTTAAAAGTATGACAAATTAATTTTTGTAATGCATTAACCTGGATTCGAACATGCATTCCTTCGTTTGGTAGTCGACGCTCTT